>JAMZAV010004828.1:0-56688 GCA_024449915.1 Sweltsa coloradensis
TTCTTTTGATTTTGCTTGTGCGTATTTTCGTGCTAACTTTGGGCAATCGAGAAATATTTCTTATGAATCGTACTTTTACGATTTTTTTCGATTTTTGGCGATATTTTGTGCTTTGGGCAATTGCTGACCAACGGGTGGGCGAACGTTCATATTATACATGGACATTGAGGTTATTGTGATGTAGTACATTTTGAAAGAAAAAGTCGTAAAAATAAACCAGAAATTACAGAAATAAAGCTTTTAATGTAAGTTTTTTGATTTTTTGTGCGATATTTTTCGTGCCATTTGGTCCAATTCTGACCAAACTGGTGTGGGGCTACAACGTTCATATTATACATGGACATTAAGGTTATGGTGATGTAGTAGCTTTGAAAGAAAAAATGAAAAAGTTGAGCCAGAATCCCATAGAAATAAAGCTTTAATGTAAGTTTTTTACGGTAAATAATACCAATTGACAAGAAACAATAGAAACTTGACAACAATCCCCTACAATGCGTAGGCAACGAAACAAAGCACTTGCAAAAGTAAAGATATCCCATGCAAACTAAAAAACTTTAAAAAGCTCATCCATCAACGCGGCAGGACTTTAGGGTTTTCCTAGTTATTTCCAACGTTTTGGGCAGTTCTCCCTGCCCCATCTTCAAGGAAATTTTAAAACAAAAAACAATATAAAAAACAAACAAAACCTTACTTCATAACATACACTGCAACTGGATACATAGACGAAACTAAATAGCTTAGAAAACATAGATACTATGACACATATTATAAACATCCAGATATTTAAAAAAAACTATGAAGAGATCAACACACCCTATTACTTTTTAGATGACCTCAGCGTACGTACATACCTACAAACATACATACATTTTTTTCTGATATTGTTTTATTTTTTAAATTTCCTTGAAGATGGGCAGGAAGAACTGCCCGAAACGTTGGAACTAATAATAAAACCACACGGGCTACCCGAAAATACAATGTCTGCATATTCAATCCGTGAAAGTCTGCGATATAACATATATACATATGTATATTAGGTTTTTAAGCATAAGCCCGCTTTAAGGACATAGTCATTGATTCATAGCAGTTGTCAAAAAAGTTTGCCCCGACTGGGGCTCGAACCCAGAACCTCCGGCTTAACGTGCCATAGCTTTACCAATTAAGCTACCGGGACCACAGAACAAACGTTTACTAAACTTCTATTTGTTGTGACTGTTGACTTCAATGACATAAATCCAACAGAAGACTGTAATGTAGCTGTCAAATCTGAAAGATCGCATGGATAAATCCAATCACGTCTCATCTCCCATGAGTTAAGTAGTAAGAATATTAGGTTTTTAAGCATAAGCCCGCTTTAAGGACATAGTTATTGATTCATAGAAGTTGTCGAAAAAGTTTGCCCCGACTGGGGTTCGAACCCAGAACCTCCGGCTTAAAGTGCCATAGCTTTACCAATTAAGCTACCGGGACCACAGAACAAGTCTTACTAAACTGCTTTTGAGTGACTGTTGACTTCAATGACATAAATCCAACAGAAGACTGCAATGTAGCTGTCAAATCAAGGTTCTGGGTTTTGAACCCCAGTCGGGGCAAACTTTTTCGACAACTGCTATGGAACACAATATATATAATATATATATTATATAATATATATATATATATATATATATATATATATATATATCATATATATATATATTTGGATATTTTCGTGGCCGATATGAATTAATGAACTAGGTTTTTCGGTTATATATTTCTTTGCAACGTCAAGCTTTGCAGTGATTCTTTGAGTTGTTTTAATTTGCCATATGTGCAGTGATTTCTATTGTTTATATTTTGTTGTATTTTGTTTTCCCAGTTTTGTTCTGAATTTATCAATGTAATGTAGTTTTCGTTTTTTATATATTAATTTGTATTGGCCCTGAAGAAGATGAGTGAAATTTCATCGAAACGTTGGCGTAATGTGAATAAACGTGGCATTATAACCGAAAAACCTAGTTCATTAATATATATATATATGTTACCATCTTTAAATAATTAAATTTACTTCTTTCGGTTTACCACGTATATTGTTTATTTAATCCGACGTTTCGACTGGATTTCACCAATCTTTGTCAAAGACAGTAAAGCAACTCAAGTAAAAAACCCAATATACAAAAACACTTCAAGAGGGAAACGAAACAAAAACACAATAATAACATAAAACAAACATAATAAACAAGGCAATGCAAAGAAGTTAACTAACAGGAATATTATAACATGTGGAAAGAGTTTAGAAAAACATGTCATGTTATTGATAAGATGAAATAGGCTAGTAGACTAGAGAACTGATATTAAAGTCACCAATTGTAGAAGAAACCAAGAAGAAGATAATTCCTCGGGAGAAATCGTCACGTGTCCCAAAATTTTATGGATTACCTAAAGTTCACAAGCAAGGTGTACCTGTAAGACCGATTGTTAGTGCATTTAACTCACCTACACATGAACTAGCGAAATTTGTATCAACATGTTTTCAACCATTTGCTGAAGATTCGAAGTCGTTTGTTCGAAACTCAACACATTTCATAGAGCTACTTAAATCATGTAAAATACAGCCACATCACCTTCTTGTTAGCTTCGATGTTGTGTCGCTTTTTACAAAAATCCCAATTCAAGAAGCTCTTAAAATTATTAATGATACCATCAAGCCTCCTAGCCACGTCATAAAGCTAGCTGAACATTGCCTTTCTTCAACCTACTTTATGTATGATGGGAGTTTTCTACAAACAAGTGGAAGGTGCTCCAATGGGTTCCCCGCTGTCGCCGGTGATCGCAAACTTATTCATGACAGATCTGGAAATTCGTGCCCTAGACACAGCACCTTTAGGCCGTATACCTTTGTTGTGGTTGAGGTACGTTGATGACATTTTCAGTATTTGGCCATATTCAAGAGAACTTTCTAGATATATTCCTTGACCATCTGAATAGTATCCACGTCAACATTAAGTTACTATGGAGATTGAAGAGAACAACAGTCTTGCATTTTTAGATGTACTAGTTAGTAACGATCAGATGGATCGTTTGGGACACACTGTCTATCGGAAGCCCACACATACTAACCGCTAACTAACGCACAATCACAGCACTCGCCAGCCCAAATTAGATCTGTGGCAAACACCCTGGCGTTTAGATCAAATCATTGCTGACAAGGATAGTTTAAATGTTGAGATGCATAACCTTAACGATGCTCTTCTCCGGAATGGATTTTCTACTGTAAGCATATATATGCATTTATCGTGTACCCAATCAACGCAAGCGAATGTTGATGATGAAACTGTGAAACCACGAAAAGTAGCATTTTTGCCCTACATGAGAGGCCACTACTGATCGAGTTAGCAAGATCTTGTCTGGGCATGAGGTGAAACTGTATTCCTACCACACAGGAAGGTTAGTTCATTTTAAGATCACCAAGGACGCCATACCATTGGAAAGCCATGGTGTGTACGAAATTCCCTGCGGATCATGTGAAAAAACGTATTGTGGGCAGACTGGAAGAAAAATCTCTCAACGTCGACAGGAACACTTACTCTCAGTAGAAAGAATGAACCAAGATCAGCTCTTGCACAACACGTGGCAGATCAGGGACATTCTATTAATTTTGAGGGTACAAGAGTAATTGCTTCTACGGACCGTATTCATTCCAGGATATAAGGAAGCAATAGAAATTGAGAAGAGGCCTCATAGTTTAAACAAAAGGGATGATGGAAACGCCTACTCCAGACTTGGAAGTCCATCATAACCTTTGCCACAAACCAAGAACATTAACGCATACTCCTCCTCCTCCTCCTACTGCTACTCCTCCTGCTGTAAGTCTACGACCCGTAACAAGAAGTCAGACTAACCATACTGGTCAAATATTCACAAACCGTGCTACCTTCCACAAGTCAAGGTCCAAGGACAGAAGTCAAGCAAGAAATCATCCCACAAGTTCTGGTCAAGCAGACTAGCCTACTTCATCTAATCAATAACATGACATGTTTTTCTAAACTCTTTCCACATGTTATAATATTCCTGTTAGTTAACTTCTTTGCATTGCCTTGTTTTATTATGTTTGTTTTATGTTATTATTGTGTTTTTGTTGTTTCGTTTCCCTCTTGAAGTGTTTTGTATATTGGGTTTTTTAACTTGAGTTGCTTTATGTTTTTGAAAAAGTTTGGAAAAATCCATCAAACGTGGGATTAAATAAAAAATTACGGGGAAAACCAAAAGAAAAAATTTAATTTTTTTAAGATGGTAACACATACAAAAAACCTAAAAAACCTCAAGAAATTCTATATAATATATTATTATTTTTTTTCCAACCCGGTTTTCCCATACTCTCCGTGATTTTCAAAAGGGAATGCTTTTTTTGATTTTTCTTTTTATCGAGTTTTTTTTCTGTCTGTGTTGAAAACTTTTTTCTTATTTTTCTTTTCTAAATAATCTGCCGGTGTGTCTTGTAGTCCCCTTAATATATATATATTTAAAATTTTAAATTATAATATTATATATTTTTATTAATATATCGATTGCCCTTTGATAAAGTTACCACTGCTGTTAGCAAAGGGGTTTTTAAATTTTTGCGGTGGCCCCCAGTCATTTGCCGGTGGAAGACATCATTGTGGAGTAGAATCTGCTGTTAGGGGTTTTCCAGTTTGGGAAAGCAAGCAGGGTGCGGCAAGAGTTGCAAGGTCCTCCAAAGGGCCAAGCCCCCACTAGGAAATACCCCACCTCTAGCTACGGCCCTTAAGGAGTTGAAAAAAAAATACTAGCTCAAGTTCGCAGCAGATAAGGAATCCCACCGTCTACTCAACAGCTCGATTAAAAAAGGAAAAATTTTTTCCCTACTTGAAGTGGCATAAAAGGGCAAAACCCCCCAGAGATCCGACTACTTACCTAAAAAAGACAACTAGGACTTTATTTTCCTCTAATTTGCCCCTGAAGCCGAAATTTTTCTCATTCCTAGGGAAAGTCCTCTCGTTTTTCCAAACTGTAGGGGTTTTTGCCCAAAATCCACAAACCCGGAGCCCCTTGCGCCCCCATAGTGAGCGCAGTGGGGTCACCCCACACAAGCCTGGCCAGATATGTTGCAAAAGGGGTTTCCAACCTTACTCGAGGATGCTCGTCCTATGTAAAAAAACTCCTCTCACCTGTCCAGCTGATCAAAAAAGGGAAAGGTTTTCGCCCGGGGACTTTTGGTTATTTTTTGATGGGGGTTTTCCCCTTTTACCACATACCGGTGAAGGAGGCCCTTGTTCTATTGAAAACTTGGCATACCAAAGGACATTATGAAGTTAGAAAGGCATTGCATTCTTCACTATTTTATTTAGAAAACAAGTTTTTAAGAAAGTGGGGGAGCTCCAGGGGGCTCCCGTACCCCAGCTTTCCCAAACCCTTTTTTTATAAGTTTTTTTGAGAATAAGGCCCTACTGCACTCCTAACAAAACCATCTTCTTGGTACGATTGTGGACGACGTCTATGCCATTTTTGGCCCCCTGGTGTGGAAAGTTGAATGTTTTCTTTACTTCTAAATGTATCCATTCAATATCAGTTCACCATGGAATAGAATCCAACGCTCACTTTTTTTCTCGATTCTTGATAAAAAGAATGTTGATGGGGTTTTTTTACACACATCCCATAGAAAAAACCCCCCCCCAATCGTATCTGAATGCTGCTTCTCACCACCCCCCCTTCACAGTTATTTTTAGTGGGTTAACACTTGGTCACCCCGGTCCAGGAACCTTACTGCAAATTTTTCACTCGAGAGGAATTTTACAACTCCGTGAAGCTCTATCACCAAAGGTTCTTTGGCCGAGACATAACCAGAGCGTTTAAACGTGAACTGAAGAATCTGAGGAGTACTGAGGCAGGAGAACCACGGGCAAAACTTTTTTTCCGTATGTCAAAGGGGACCACGACGTCTAGGTAAATCCTCAATCGTAAAAACATCGAAAACCCTTTTCTCCACTGACAGGAAAAACGCTCCTTTTTGAGAAAATCAAAAGGCTCTGTTCTCTTGAAAAAAAGGGTTTTTTGAGGTTTTCCCCGTGGCGACTGCGACAAAAGGACATAGGGCCCAAAAAGGGAGACCCTAGCATGGGGGATAAATGCACACCTAATGCTGGAAAAAAGGTGACAAAATCACCCTGGCTCAACATGCTAAAACTTACTCGCTGTGATAGATTTTGAAAACAAAACTATTTGCCCTGTACAACACTCAAGCCACGTATTATTTTTGGAATCTGTGGAAATTGAGAAACGGCCGAATAACATGAACAAAAAGATGATGCCAGACCTCCCTCTTGCTGGAAACCTGCACTCTGCCTCGAATGTAGTCCGTAGACCTATTCGCCAAACCCTCAAGGTGGGGCAAATTTTCAATTCCATAATTTCCCAAACAGAATACATTTCAAAAGACAAACCATCAGGGCCCCTTGACAAAAAGCCGGGCTAAAAAGGTTTCACTACAGTAAGCTTGCTATTTTGTTTTTCCTATTTCCACCATCCGTATATATTTTTTTCGATATGAAACGCAGCCCGCCCTTTTCACGATATGACCCCCGCCGCCCCCCCCCTATTTTTTATATTACCTCGCCCGGGCCCCGGACCTTCAGCCGAGGCTATATAAGGCGGTCGCTGCGTGCTTGCCAACCACTGTGACTCCAACCTCCGTAGAGTCACAGTCAACCTTGAAAATGTCTGACGTAGTACAGACGAAACGTCGGTGGACGCCCAGGTTCAGCCCTGGTTCATCTTATTTTCGACGCGGTTTTACCCAAGATCCTTGTTTTTATCATATATATATATATAAATATATATATATGCTATGGAACAAATATATATATAAGTATATTTGTTCCATAGCAGTTGTCGAAAAAGTATAAAGTAAGTAAGTATAAGTATATATATATATATATATATATATATATATTCTGTTGTAGGCTTTCGTGATTCATGGTTTATGTTAAGTTATACTTTACGGAAATAATCACGCTTATTGGATGTTTAAAACAAATATTTAACTAAAACTTCAACGTTTCAGAAGACTAGGCTTCCATTTTCAAGAAGATTGGTATAAAACAATAAAAACAAAACATCAGCAACACCCAACACAATAAAAATATAAACAAACTTAACCGCCTTACAAAGGCAAACCAAATAGTAAGTACAAAAGAAATCAGGTGCAGTGAAAACTTTTTAACCACTCACTGTGCTAAGCGCTTTGCTTGACTTCTAGTCACCCTTCTCACAGGCTGATTCTGTCTTCAACTGATGTTGTAGAATTGCTGGAAATTGTAGGACTTAAATGTTGACTTCTTGTCAAGATTCTTGTAGGAGGATTCTGGTCAACTGTTGGTACGACTCTTGGACCATGTGTATCCAGCGCAGAGTCTGGATTATCTTTTTTATGGTTTTCGGGCACCAATCTATTTGCCCAAAACAGGCTTCCAAGACTGGGCCAGACGTTTGCCATCATCTCGCTTGTTCAAGTTATGAGGGCGTTTTTCAATTTCTACTGCCTCTCTGACGATACGGCTAGTCAGATGGCTGATCATGGAAAGACACCTCATTCCTTCAAAGTCTATCGAATGACCCTTTTTCTTGACATGTTGCGCCAAAGCAGAAGTGGTTTCCAGCTTGTTGACTGCAAGCATGTTTCTTGTAGCGCATTGACATGTTTCGCCCTGTCTGGCCAATATAAGTCTGGGAACAATCTGCACATGGGATCTCGTAGACGCCCCAACCCTCCAAAGGTATCTTATCTTTAGGACCACCAATCATTTTACCCAGGGTCCTGTCTGTTGAAAAACCGTCTTGATGTTTTCTTGAGCTAGTATATGGCCGATCCGGTCTGTTGTCCCTCTCACATATGGCAAATATGCAGTAGCTCTTGGTTGAACTGATGGCTCGACGTCTACCGAAGCAAGTTGTATTTCCGCTCTTGTTTTTCTATTCCAAGCCTTGTAAACAACCGGTTTTTGGGAAAGCCATTACTAAGCAGTGCTCCACGTAGGCAGAACCTTCTTCTTCCAAATGTTTCAACGTCGGTTATTCGTCGCGAACGTGTAGCCAAAGTAAAAGCTATTGAACGAAGTTGTGACGGGTGATGATGTGAAGAGGCCTGCAAATACTATTGGTATGAGTTGGCTTCCTGTACACAGTATGACCTAGGCGCCCATCAGGTCTCCGGATTATTAAAGTGTCAAGAAACGGCAATTTTCCATCTACTTCAAACCCCCATTGTAAATTGAATGTTAGGATGTACAGAGTTAAGATGATCCAAAAAACTAGGAAGCTCTTCTTCGCCATGTTGCCAAATGGGAAAATAATCATCGACGTATCGCAGGAAAACTCTTGTTTATGTATGGATGACTCAAGGGCTCGGGTCTCGAAAACTTCCATGTACAAGTTTGCAACAACTGGTGAGAGTGGAGAGCCCATCGGTGCACCCCTTTACTTGTTTAAAGAATTGTCCTTCATAATAAAATAAGTAGAAGACATACAATGTTGAGACAAGGTGACAATGTGTTTCGAGATTGGGTACTTTTCCGCAATTATTTTCATGGCTTCATCTACTGGTACCTTTGTGAACAGGGATACTACGTCGAAACTTACAAGTATATCAAACGTCTGGCCCAGTCTTTGGGAAGCCTGTTTTGGCAAATAGATGGTGCCTGAAAACCATAAAACAGATAATCCAGACTCTGCGCTGGATACACATGGTCCAAGAGTCGTACCAACAGTTGACCAGAATCCTCCTACAAGAATCTTGACAAGAAGTCAACATTTAAGTCCTACAATTTCCAGCAATTCTACAACATCAGTTGAGAACAGAATCAGCCTGTGAGAAGGGTGACTAGAAGTCAAGCAAAGCGCTTAGCACAGTGATGTGGTTAAAAAGTTTTCACTGCACCTGATTTGCTTTTGTACTTACTATTTGGTTTGCCTTTGTAAGGCGGTTAAGTTTGTTTATATTTTTATTGTGTTGCTGATGTTTTGTTTTATTGTTTTATACCAACTCTTCTTGAAAATGGAAGCCTAGTCTTCTGAAACGTTGAAGTTTTAATTAAATATTTGTTTTAAACATCCAATAAAGCGTGATTATTTCCGTAAAGTATAACTTAATATATATATATATATATATATATATATATACACACGTTATTAACAATGTACAAAACAGACCAAAAATTAGACAGTTTTAAATTGGTGGCCGCATAGCTCAGTTGGTAAGAGCAAAGCCCGGTAAGCTAAGGTCCTGGGTTCAAACCCCGGTGTAGTCACTTTTTTAATTTCTGTCAAAAGTACTAACATAACAGCGTCATAGTCGCCTACTATAAAGCCAAGTTTAAACACAATATATAATATATATATATAGCATATATATATATATATATGCTATGGAACAAATATATAATATATATTTGTTCCATAGCAGTTGTCGAAAAAGTATAAAGTAAGTAAGTATAAGTATATATATATATAAATTAAGGGGACTACAGATCACACCGGCAGATTATTGAGAAAAGAAAATATAAGAACAGTTTTCAACACAGACAGAAAAATAAACTCGATGATAAGAAAAGTCAAAGAAAGCATTCCTTTTGAAACTCACGGAGTATCGAGATACCATGTGGTGAATGTGAATCGACATATGTAGGTCAGACCGGTCGGGGAATATCGTCACGTTTAGCCGAACACCGTTTAGCCGTCTCAAAGGGAGATAACACCTCGGCCTTATCACAACACGTCAAACAACGTGGACACACGATAGATTTTGACAGCTCTAAAGTGTTGGCGGGCATTGAATATCTACACCCAAGTAGAGAAGCGATTGAGATTGAAAAGAGACCAGAGAGTTTAAATAAGCAAAATGATAGTCGTAGTCTTCCGTCATCGTGGATACCAGTTCTGCCTAAAAAAGAAACACGTGCCAGTGACAATCCAACAAGACAAACTAACCTACTACAACACGGGGAAACCGTTGCGTCACCGGGGGCGGTTGAAGATATATTTTCCGGACCCATCACGAGAAGCAGGAAGAGGAAACAAGATGACAACAATGACGCAACACAGCCAAACCAGTCCGTGCAAACTGACTGCGCGCGCACCCACAGAGAGGATGATACAGTCCGTGCTCGCCCATCGAAGAGGAAGGAGAGAAGCAAGCCCGGTCCTGTCAAAAAAACCTGAAGATGCCGGAGGACATTCCGGCGAAACGTTGTTTTAAAAGGTATGTACCTAATAAACACTACACGTGGACGAAAACCCCAAAACCCGATACAACATCAGAATCGGTCTACGAAAATCTTCGTCATAACATATATGTATATTTAATTTATAAATATTGACAATTTATTCGAATTCTTTACGCAGCTATAGCAATATAAATTGTGTTCGGACAATCTGACATTGCATTCATTGCAGACAACAATGTTATCGCAAACATTTGACAAATTAATTATTTAAACTATGTTATCTTGTTATTATAGCTTTCTGAGGTGGATGTGGATTTAAGATTATGCTAATAAGCGACAAAACAACAAACAACTTGTAAAAAATCCATTCTTGAATGAATACGATAGCAGAAGCACTTCGATTGTCTATTATTCTAAGAATCGTTACACGTAAGTCGATATTATATTATATTCTATATATTGATATAATATATTATATTTTAATACATACCAATTTTTTCCGTCTAGCATACGTTTCATTATAATGATTCAAGTCTATTATGCACATGATATTAGAGTAAATATTAGGATGAGCGAAGCGAAGACTTCAATTTCACTGACCCCCCAAAAAATTTAGATCGGTTGTTTTTTTTTTTTTTTTTTTTGTTTGTTTTGTTTGTTTTTTTGTCTGTTTGTCTGTTTGTTCGCACGATTCCGGGCAAACGGCATAAGCGATCTTGATGAAAATTGGAGGGGACCTTCGAAATCTCTGCACTGAGACGTGCCACGTTTTTGGGTACAATCGAAGAAATATTACTCATGAATATCGCAATTTTACGATTTTTAGCGATTTTTAGTGCGATACTTTCGTGACATTTGGGCCGATTCTGACCAAACGGGTGAGGCTACAAAGTTCTTATTTTACATGGACATTAAGGTTATTGTGATGTAGTACCTTGTGAAAAAAAAAGTTGATAAAGTTGACCAGATACCATAGAATAAACGTACTTTTACGATTTTTTTCGATTTTTAGTGCAATATTTTCGTGACATTTGAAGCCGATTCTGACCAAACAAGTTGGGCTACAACGTTCATATTTCACATGTACATTAAGGTTATGGTGATGTAGTACTTTTTGATAGAAAAAGTTGAAAAAGTTAGCCATAATCTATAGAATAAAGGTTTTAATATGAGTTTTTTTTAGATTTATATTGACAATTAACAATTTAACAAAAGAAACTCGACAACAATCACCTACAATGCATTCAAAAAGCACTTGCAAAGGAAAAGTGGTCCTACGCAAACTAAAAAGATACAAAAAAGCTCATCCATCAACGCGGCGGGACTTAAGCGTTTTCCTAGTACGTATATCTAAAATGTACCCATTATACCATATGGTTACAACTATCTTACAGTATTCATACAATATTTGTTGCCATTTATGCAACATGTAAACGTTACACTTTATGGATGAGTGTCGCCCGTTCACGGCCAAAACACACGCTACGGTATAATATATCATTTGCTTCTGCTAATTTATCAATTGTTACATACGTTTAAGATATATATATATATATATATATGTCAGTATCTGAAGAATTTTCTGCTTTTTTCTCGTGAACAAAATTATGCGGTGTGCATAAACCACATTGGTCACGATAAAGATTAGAAAATTCACATATCTTAAACTTCCGCAACAATTGATATAAATGTCCAGAAACAAATCATATATATACACAGTTCAAAAGTGTTTTGCCAGTGAACGGGCGACAGCCTTAAAAAAATATTTGCCTGATTATATGTCAAAAAGAGTCAACAAGAAAATTCATAAAAGCTTTTTATAACTTAATTCCAATATTTTGATATAATTTATAATATCTAAACATATTTCCAACTATGAAATTGAAATGAAATAAATTTCATTTAGCAATATTAAAAATACGATAGACCTACTCTGATTGTTTGATCCACAACAATAGCCACATCAATAATTTGTTCTCCTTCCAGCATGTTGTTCCTCGTGACGTCATCTCTGGTGTTGTGCGCGTGCGTCAATGGTCTGGCGGTCGGGGAGAACAAAGCGGCCCCCTCCCCTCTCGTGTATGAAACATTTGCAGACGCTGGCCGATACCTCTTTGACCCTTCCCCTAATAATTGGACTGATGCTTCCAAGGTATGATTACTTATTACATTATTAATTTGTGCCCCTTTCTTACACTTTAATAATAAATAACAAATAATTGGTTGAGCGAAGCGAAGACTTCAATTTCACTGCCCCCCCCCCCCAAAAAAAAAAAATAAAATAAAAAATAGTTCGGGTGTTTTTTATTTATTATTTGGTATTTTTTTTCTGTTTGTTTGCGCTTTACCGGGCAAACCGCATATGCGATCTTGATGACAATTTGAGCGTACCTTCAAAATATCTTCTAACTTATACTTGCCACGTTTTATAGTACAATCGATCATATACTTCTTATGAGTATCGTACTTTGACGATTTTTTCGATTTTTTATGAGATATTTTTGTGTTAATTGGGCCGATAATCAACCATAAAACAAACGCCGACATCAACGCAACTGGAAAAAGCGTAAGCGAAGCGGCCTAGTAGTATTAACACACCAACAACAATAATCACATTAACAAAAATATTTAAAAACAAATTAAATGGATGATTTCAACTCAAAAGGAATATTTCACACCCCTCAACTAACTGTCCGATTGGAAGTCAAAATTTATTAAAACAACACAAAGCGTATCCTTGTTCAAATAAAGTTATCGTTAATAGTTAAGGGTTCAATAAGGCTGAGGTAAGAGGCTAATTATACAAAGAAAAATATATTTACTTCTAGGTGTGTAGGGCCTACAACGGCCACCTGGCCTACCCTAAGACGCAAGACGAGGCAGATGCGTTGTGGACTATCATGACCCGATACAATGTTAAACAGGTCCATGTCGGCTTTCACGACCAGTTCGTAGAGGGCGAGTATTACACCGCTAAAGGTAAGGCCCAAACTTAATTTGGTTGAACATTATTGTCAATATAGCGAAACCAGTAAATCTCATTAACTTACGAGTGTCAAGTTTGTAGATGTATTGGTATCATTAAGTAAAACTACGAAAATATTAATAATTTTTAATAGCCAAGTGTATCTCAGGTCGTCTGCTGAACGAGACCAGCTTCAACAAGTGGTCGTCTGGGGCCCCCATCGGTGGCTCATCACGCAACTGTGGTGGACTAAGAGGTGACGGCCTTGTGGACGTGGCCTGCAGCGACTCCTACCCGTCCATATGTGAGGAGAACCAGCCGTGAGTGGACATTAGAAAAAGCTTAATCGATAAATAAAGCCACTCAACTCTTCTTTGTTAAATTATGATTTTTTTTTTTAGGAAATTAATCACAGATTTCTGCCTTAAAGCAAGCTATATTACAGATCTCCCCTTCAAATGATTGTATATACAAAACGTTTTAAAGAACGTATTGTATAAATTGGATTATGTTTGTCTTTAATAAATTACATCGTTAATCGCAATTGCAGGGTAAAACCTGTAACGAAAACCTCTTGCAATAAAGTCATACTTGATATTGTGTTTTCCTTCATTTAAAATAAATAAAAATAAATAAATGATAATAAATAAAATAAAAATATAAAAAAGATAGTTACGTACAGTAGTACTTGGTTAGGCTTATAAAATGAAATTCTAAAATGCTCGCTTCTGTTGTCAATTAATGATTGCTGAACGATGGTTGAACCACTTACAAAATACTCTTTTAGCAAGAGTTTGAAAGTTTGTTTGGTCCGACTGTAACTCGTTTTTGGTTTGTGGTTCATTGACTTTGCCCACTGTTATTCTTGTGGGCTCAATTCATTTTTAATTCACAAGTCACAAATAATTATTAAACATATCTTATTTTTCACATTAAGAATTGATCACGGCAGTTATCTTGACTACGACTTTATTGAGGGACACGGATATTACAAGTATTATACTCAAAAAGACACATTCCACGGAGCGCTGCAAACTTGTTACAAGGAGGGAGCCCACTTGTGGATAATAAACTCAGAAGAGGAGATGGTCGCTGTTACAGAGAAATATGACCAACCTACATTAATCTTTTTAGGAGCACATCATTATCATGAAAATAACTATTTCGTAACAATATTTGGTAAGTTTTGTCAGATATACATTCTAAAGAAATGGAGTTTATTGTTAGTCTTTATCGTTAGTTTATGTTCATGAGATTAGCCCTTCTTGGGATCAAATTATTTTCAATGTATAAGGATCGTTTAACGATTTTGCATACGAATGGGATGTTAACTATTTAAATTGCATACTTTTTACTTAATTTAGGTACTTTAATTTAAGTAATTTTAAATTAGAGTAGTGAAAATTAATTATTGTACAAATTGAACCACTTGGAAAAGCAATTCTCTATAATCCGCGTTAACGTTAAATTTAACGCCACAACGTTAAAATATACCGCACGTTAGGTTTACGCGCGAAACTGTAAGGTGCGTTATCCGTGTTATATATTAGTTTGGCTATGTTCTCGATCATGCGATCGCGATCACTCGGCCAATGAAAACGCTGGAGTGAAGTCTTATAATCAAACAAAAGCCTATTTCTACAGCATGGAAAGTAGGGAGGCCTCCTATGTTCCAAGCTGTAGAAATAGAGCTTCCAAATTCGAACACTTTGAAGCACGGAATTGAGGTTATGTTATTACTATATGAGGTTATGTTATTACTATATGAGGTTATGTTATTACTGTATTTGTATATTTTATAAACGCAGTATAGAGGTTACTTTTTTACACCGAAACATATTATATTAACCCTAAAATTTATTATTTAGATAGCTACCACTACAAAATACGATTATTCAATGCTTCTAAAATTTGAAGTGGAGGTGAAAAATCGAAAACATATTATAGTCCATCTTTTTTTACGCATGGCTTAAGGCAGGGGTTTGGATCGCGTTAAATGTGACGTCATATTTAACGTCAGCTTACGATAAAATTCATTAGTGAACCACAAACTCACAATGTTATCGTTAATTTACGCCAAAATGATATTCAACGTTAACGCGGACCTAAGGGTATTTCGTCATGTCTCAAAACCACATTTCAACCAAACACCCAGCTGCTTCAAAAAACAAGTTAAGCAGTTTTATATTGGAAATACCTTTTATGACATACACAATAATCCAAGAAAATTTGAACCTATAAAAACAAACGAAGACAATGTCAAAGATAAATAAAGATTTTATAATAAACCCTCATAAACAAAAACGCTATTCATCGTTTTCGTATAATGTAATATGTAAATAAGGTTCACAAAATTGGAACAAGGAGTGTACGGGGCAAAATAGGAATTAGGAATTTTGTAATTCAAAACGATGACCTAATGAATGAAAAATAGATTTATTTTTTATTTAGGATTTACACAGTAGAAAATATGTCACCAAGTTGTGACAGAGAGCAAGTGTTGGAATTTTCACAAGTAAATGTCGTGAGTGGATATCGAGTAAATAGAAAATAAATATAAGTAGGAAGTAGAAAAGCTGTCAAGCTAATAATAAATAGCATACACACATAGAATAACTATTTACTAATGAATTTAAGGAAAATAGGTACTTGGCTGACTTATAAAAGTGTATGTTTATGTTATAAGAGCTGTATCTTTCAGTTTCATTTTCTTCCAACATGGCTTGTATTGACTATACGTTTTTCTTGAAATAACCTAATGACGTGAATAGCTTTTAAGTTGATAAAACGTTGTATTTATTGTATAACTCCCCTAACTAAAACTACAAGAATCCACTATACTTCAACTGTATGATTTTTGCTAAAAACCCATGAAGCCCATGTTTTTGTGTAAGTGTACGTCTCGATTTGTTTTGTTTTTTACCAGCAAAAGTCTAGACCGATGTGTAGGCTGGGTTTAACGTGCAATGTTATTGGTTGTTTTAAACCCTCTCAGTCACAATTTAAATTGGTGTTAATTAGGCCATTTTCAGCCAAAAATTCCCTTTTTAATATTTTCTATGTTGATATTTTTAATTTTTTTTTTTGAAGTTTTAATTTGGTAAACATTTTGGTTTTCAATTTAAAGCTACAATTTAAGTTCAAATTTAAATTTTAAGTGCATTTTTTAAAAGAAGATTTTTTTTCTGTGTTTTTTTTGTATATTTTAGATTTTGCTTATCTCAAAAAACAGCAACACTACAATGATATTACATTTCCGGGAAAAAAAATCACATTTTTAACAATTTTTCGGATGTGTATTTTCAATTTTCTCTAATAAAGGTTCAACTTATCCCATCGAAATGAGGATTTTTTTATTTCTTTTAAAATTCACCAAAAGAAAATAATTTAAAAATGTGGTCAAACTGAAAACTTATCATTCACACGGATTTAAATTTGGAATTTCATGAGAGGGTTAAAGTTACATGTACTTTATTTATACTATGCTATTAATATTTTAATCTTTGGTTTAGGTCGAAGAAGAACAATCGTTTGATTGGACCTCGTCGATCTTGTTGTTGCTTATGTATCTGACAGCAAAATAAAGTAAATAATAAGAAATAATAATTTTTATTTTAGATGACACTTTGGAGAGTACTGGATTCCAAAAATGGGCAACGTTTGAGCCCCGCGGTAACAACACATATTACCCGATCGTTAAATTACAGAAAGGCACCTTGTTTCTCTACGATGACAAGTTAAGCAAATTCATATGTGAACATGAAGCAAAATAAGTACCACATTATTTTGTATATATCTTAATGTTTGAATATCAATTTAAGTATTCTACTTGGAGAAATTGTGTAAACACAATGTCTGCAAAATTATTTAACCCTGTTGATTTGGAAAACTTCAATTTAGTATACCAGGGCGCTTCGCGAACGCTTTTTTTAGTCGCGTTGATGGATTAGCTTTTTTGTAAGTTTTTAGTTTGCGTAGGACCACTTTTCCTTTGCAATTGCTTTTTGAATGCATTGTAGGTGATTTTTGTCAAGTTTCTATTGTTACTTTTTAATTGATAATATAAACCTAAAACTATGGATTCTGACTAACTTTTTCAAATTTTTCTTTCAAAAAGCAATACATCACCATTACCTGAATGTCCATGTTAAATAAAAACGTTGTAGCTCCACTCGTTTGGTTAGAATCGGCCCAAATGTCAAGAAAATATCGCACTAAAAATAAGTACGATTTTCAGGAGAAAAATTTCTTCGATTGTACCCAAAAACGTGGCACTAAGTTCAGATATTTCGAAGGTCCCCTCCAATTTTCATCACGATCGCATATGCCGTTTGCCCGGTAGAGTGCAAATAAACAGAAAAAATAGAAGAAAAACAACTTTGGAGCTAAATTTTATGAGGGGTCAGTGAAATTGAAGTCTTAGCTTCGCTCATCCAAAAACTTTTCGACCCGTGGTCAATTGAAAAAAAAATAGGATGCAAATAATATAAAAAATATATTCAATTATGTATCTTGATACGAGAGCATAATATAACTGTTATACTATATTGTTGACTGATGAGATGAGTGTTTATCTCTCAGAAAGGTGATTGACTGATAATGATGATTTGCGTCCTTGGCAGCCAGATACCTCAAGGCATCATTTTATCTAATCTTGCAATATTCAAACAACCTTTAGACCATTTTATTCCACAAAATATTGTTCTTAAGTTGAACAAAGTAAAATTTAAGTACATTATATAATAGTGTTCTTCGTGTCTCAAAATCAGACTGGAAATCAATCATTATTGATTGTCTCCAAGGGTATTGGATTTACTCAATTGTAAATCAATGTCTATTAATAAAAACTTCCTTAATTCCAATGAAACACCATACAAAAAAATGGCTATACTTAATAATTATCAAATCCACATTGCAAACGTTCCACATTCATAGTTGCCCCCATTATGAGGAGATTGGTTAATAACACCAATATGTATAATCCTAAAAAAAAATTGTTTTACAATTCATACATTTTAATTTTCTTAGCACAATTTTCTTCACTATTAATCTGGTTTGCCACCCTATTAACCCCTCAATTTGTACGGACCCCTATGACGAACTGTTAACATGGTATTTTGTGTTTATTCAAACATATGTAAATCTCATTAATAAATTTACCAATACAAACCAGAAAATGTATCCACTTATTTACTGATATTACGAGTTCCAACGGATAATGTGTATTGTTTTCAAAAGTAATATTCAAACTGAATGCTTGGTTATCCACAGTATACAATACATTCTCGAATCAATTTCATTAATTTGAATGAATCCCTGCATTATTTTAGTAATGTGGGTTTATCCATGTACAATTCGGAAATTACAAAATCCAACTCGACCGGGACTTAAACCCGGGTCTTCCGCATTCCACGCATCATTCAGAAGAGTTAAAATTCCAAAAATTCCAAGCAATTTCACAAACATTCTGAATCACTTATTGACCAAAAATTTTTACCCCAAAAAATTTAATTTCTATGTATATAAAGGATAATAGCAAGTTGCAATCAGAGCAAATTTTAACATTTTTAATAATTGTCTCCTACAGAAGCTTGTAAGATTATTATATACTACATGTTTGGTAGCATATTTACTGTGTGTTTCCGAAAAAGTAGGAACTATTTGAAAAATAAACTGCGCGACATACGCACATTTTTCTTTCGTTGCAAACTAGAACCTGATAAATAAAAAATAAATTGTATTTAGAGTCTACCAACTCAGTTATATAACTGATTTTCAGTGGGGGACAGTAAATCAAAGCGGTTTAGCCAACCCTGCAGGCCCCGACGCAATCGACGAGTGAACAATAATCAACCAAAGATCGATATTTTTAATAGGAAATATAGCAATCAGTGGTATGGACAGTGCGAACACCCGCGGATCAACGCCAGAATCAATAAGGCCGATTCAGAACAACGCTGAATTTATTATGTGCTTCGTTGCTAGGACGACTCCAAAATCACCGTTTACAAACTCCTAAGACAAGAACTGATGGACTTAAGTCCAAATCAGAAGTTAAACAACTTTTGACTTTGACGGGAATCGAACCCTGGACCTTCTGCATTAAAAGCAGATTCGCTAACCACAAGATCAACGAGCCACAAATAGACCAACGAGCCACACAACAAGACCAACAAGCCACACAACAAGACCAACGAGCCACACTACAGGACCAACGAGCCATACAAACCAACGAGCCAATGATAGCTTCCAAGTGATCCAGACTGTTCCTATGCATTCTGCGTCAAAGCCTGGTTTGCTCTAGCAATTCTACCTACGAGTGTACCAACTAACCAAAGTTAGATCTCCAGTTGATTGTCTAGCCACGGTTGGAAGGGATTTGAGCAGGTAGTGTAGGCAGTATGCAACTCATAGTTCTTGAGTGTAGATTAACAGTGGTCACGGTGAATTTGTTAGCATTGTCTTGTTACAGTGTGTGTGCGTGATAAAAGTAATATTTTAACTTGTCACTGTTGTTCAAAGAAATTGGTGAAAGATAAAGTTTTATCTCAAAGGTGAAGATTATTTTTCGTATATATTCTCTTCTTAAATTATTCAATGCTTTGTCACCGAAGAAATATTACAGAAGAAAGACATATTTGCGTTTAAGGATTGTGAAGTGTAAATAATAACTAATTGGTTAACACAAGAAATCTTTTGTACTCCAGCAACGTACCTGCATGCCAAGGTAGGAAAGTTTACGGATTACAACTCGTGATATTGTCATTGATTTTTCGTTTATCTATGTTGTAATGTGAATCTGAACTTGTAACTCTGTAATCACTGTCAGGCTACAGAGGGCCACATTTGCTCTGCATAAGCCTTCCTGCCCAATGAGGAGGTAAAATTCATTAAAATAATAATAATTTAATTTACTTAAATAGAATATTATACAAATCAGTTATATAAGTAGTGATTTACAGAGATTTATTAATACACTTATACAGCAAACAAAAGTTATACACATGAAGAAACTTGCACAAACAAAATATTAAACATAAAAACATGCAAAATTATCGGAGATTAAATTTAAAAAAAAAACATCCAATTTTAGCGACATTGTTCATTTTAACTATAAGCTAAAAAATTATGTTATTTTTAAGTTTTTTTTTGCCGATTATAAAAAGAAATTAGGATTAATCAAACATTAAAATTATAATATATTTGGATAATGATATAAAATTTTAAATTATCATAAGGAATAATTAATTACTTGTTATCGTCACAATATCATATGATATACCACAAATAACCTGAAAAAGACTTGTAATAATATTTGACTACCTGTAGAATTCATTGATATTGCCATTGCGGCTGTGTTGTTGTCAGTTCCAGCATGTTGTTCCTCGTGACGTCATCTCTGGTGTTGTGCGCGTGCGTCAATGGTCTGGCGGTCGGGGAGAACAAAGCGGCCCCCTCCCCTCTCGTGTATGAAACATTTGCAGACGCTGGCCGATACCTCTTTGACCCTTCCCCTAATAACTGGACAGATGCTTCCAAGGTACTTTACACTTAGTTTAATACATGTTACAGGGAAAACAATACAACTTAAAAACTTTACGTTATTTAAAAGTTTTAATACAACTTAATTAAGAGGTTCCTTTTACGAAATTCCAACATTTCTATCTATTATACAAAAAAAAACATTTTGGTAAAAGGCCAAAATGGAGTAGTTTACTTTATTAAATGAATTATAATTAAAAGATTATCGATATTGTTCAAATGTGCCCTATTTAAGTTATAGTAATATTTTCATTGACAATATTCGATAATGTCAATGTGATATCCATTTCTAGGTGTGCAGGGCCTACAACGGCCACCTGGCCTACCCTAAGACGCAAGACGAGGCAGATGCGTTGTGGACTATCATGACCCGATACAATGTTAAACAAGTCCATGTCGGCTTTCACGACCAGTTCGTAGAGGGAGAGTATTACACCGCTAAAGGTAAGTACTGATGTCTTTGCGGATGTTCACTGACTAAAAGATAAATGGGCGTTTACATTCTAAATAACGTTTTAACAAAAGTGTACATGGATAATATTAGTTAGCATAAGCAAGTTTGTATTCCCCAGGTCGTCTGCTGAACGAGACCAGCTTCAACAAGTGGTCGTCTGGGGCCCCCATCGGTGGCTCATCACGCAACTGTGGTGGACTTAGAGGTGACGGCCTTGTGGACGTGGCCTGCAGCGACTCCTACCCGTCCATATGTGAGGAGAATCAGCCGTAAGTGGGCATTAGAAAAAGCATAATCGAAAAAAAGTCACTCAGCTCTTCTTTGTTCAATTACGAATTATTTTTTTAGAGTAAATTAATCACGCAAACTCTATTAAAGGACCCACACTAAAATAGTTGAATATACAAATCGTTTTAAAGAACGTATTGCATCAATTGGTATATGTTTTTCTCTTATAAATAACTTCGTTAATCGTAATTGCAAGGTAAAACCTGTACCGAAAGCCGCTAGCAATAAATTCATCTTGATATTGTGTTTTCCTTCTCAGAAACTTAATTCTCATCAAAAAAGCTCACAAAAGCATTCAATAGCGCTAGTGGACACCCCCGAATATTGTAAATGAGTTAAAGAAATTAAATTAAAGTAATTAGCTACATTTTAAGTATTTGAAATACTGCTTAAATTACTTTTTATTTTAATGTAACTGTAACTGTTACATACTTATACTTTGTGCCAATTATTTTTAAGTTACTTTTCTCAAGCATGCTTATACAATAATATAAAAACGTCTCAAACTCAAAATATAATAAGTTAAAAGAATTTGTACTCATTTTTTGTGTGTGTGGTATGATGGAACGAGATTTTCCGATGACTCTCCGTTCATTGGATGATCGTAGCGAGCGAAGTGAAGACTTCAATTTCACTGACCCCTGAAAAAATTTAGCTCCTATGTTTTCTTTTTTTTCCCTGTTTGTTCGCACGATTCCGGGCAAACAGCATAAGCGATCTTGATGAAAATTGGAGGGGACCTTCGAAATCTCTTTCCTTAGACGTGCCACGTTTTTGGGTACAATCGAAGAAATATTTCTCATGAATATCGTACTTTTACGATTTTTTTTCGATTTTGAGTGCGATATTTTAGTAACATTTGGGCCGATTCTGACCAAACGGGTTGGGCTACAACGTTCATATTTCACATGGACATTAAGGTTATGGTGATGTATTGCGTTTTGAAAGAAAAAGTTGAAAAATTTAGCCAGAATCCATAGAATAAAGGTTTATTATGAGTTTTTTTAGGTTTATATTAACAATTAACAAGAGTTACAATAGAAACTCGACAACAATCACCTACAATGCATTCAAAAAGCACTTGCAAAGGAAAAGTGGTCCTACGCAAACTAAAAACTTACAAAAAAGCTCATCCATCAACGCGGCGGTGCTTAAGCGTTTTCCTAGTGTAACATTTAATTAAATCATTGGATGAGCGTAGCAAAGACTTCAATTTCACTGACCCGTCAATGTTCCAATGTTTTTTTTCTTCTGTTTGTTCGCTCTCTACCAGGCAAACGGCATATCCGATCTTAATGAAAATTGGAGGGGACCTTCGAAATCTTTTAACTTAGAGATTTTTAGTGCGATATTTTCGTGACATTTCGGCCGATTCTGACCAAACGGGTGGGGCTACAACGTTCATATTCTATATTTACATTAAATGTATTGGTTTATGAAAGAAAAAGTTGAAAAAGTTAGCCAGAATCCATAGAATAAAGGTTTTTGAATGAGTTTTTTAGGTATATAATAACAATTAACATGTAACAATAGAACCTTGACAACAATAAAAAATGCGTTCGAAAAGCTCTTGAAAACTAAAGAGACCCCACGCAAACTAAAAACTTACAAAAAAGGTCTTCCATCAACGCGACTTAAAAAAGCGTTTGCGAAGCTTCCTTGTTTAAACGATTCATATTTTGGGGTGTTTACTACAGTGATTCTGTAGCTGATTATGGCAGACAACAATGAAAACTATATGCTTAAATATAAATGTACTTTTAAGGGCGCGACCATGCGTAGCAGGAGCGGCCTTATAGGTTTGGCTCAAGTTTATTGGATGAGCGTAGCGAGCGAAGCGAAGATTCCATTTCACTACACTGGAGAAAAAAATCCGGAATGTTTTTTTTTTTTTTTCTTTCTTTTTTTTGTATTTTTGTCTGTCTGTTAACATGATTCCGGCTAAACCGATACTCCGATTGCGATGAAATTTTATGGATGCCTTCGAAATCTCTGAACTAAGAACTGCCACCTTTTTGAGCGCAATCGAAAAATTATTTCTCATGAAAATCGCAATTTTACGATTTTTTTCGATTTTTTAAAAATTTCTTCGACTCCTACATGCTTTATCCGATTGTAATGATTTTTTCACAGAACCTTAATTTTATGAATTGATATATTCGTGTGAAACTTGAGCGCAATCGAATAATTATTTCTTATGAAAATTTCAATATTACGATTTTTTCCTTTTCTTAAATTACAATTAATTTAAAAAAATTAAGTTAATTTTTTATTTAATTTGATTTAATTTAAAAAAAAATTTCAACAAAGTTCTGATTTTTTCACAGAACAACAGAAAATCCGCATAACACATGGCAGCTCAATGCACCAATTACGCTCATCCAACAACGCGGCGGGACTTAAGCGTTTTCCTAGTAGATGTTTGTATGTATGTATCCGTGTACCTTTGGAGCGCGTCAAGACTTATGCATTTATTTTAGGTAGAAGATATTAACCAATGTCAACGAAACCTTACAGGCATGATTCCAAAAGAACACTGCATCACTCCTTAAAATTTCATTCTTTTTTTAGGAGCGTAAGTGTTCCTTAATGCAATTTTAGTGAGCCGTGAAATTTTGACATTTTACACATTGCGATAGTTTTTTATCAAAAGTCCGTTATCAATTGTGTGTTATCACAACGAAACTCACGCATTGCCACGATTGTTTGGTAATAGAATACTACCTTATAAATTTTCCTGGCGTTATTAGTTGCGAATCCACGTGTTCCAGAAAATATTTAGATTGCGAAATCAAAATATTTGTTTATTCGTTTTGCCAAACTTTACGATGATATTGCTAAATTATTCCAAAATGAAAGGTGGATGCGATTAATCTTGTCCAAACAGTTGTGTATAGTGCCAAAAAACAATTAGTTTCGTTCAATAGTTTATCAGGGCTGCCCAATCAAATTATGTGTTGCAACACGTTTTGACTTTGGCGAGATTTTATTTTATTTTTTACATGAAGAAGATTTAAACATACGTCAATGACCTTTTGCATGGTGGTTTTTACTATTGTAAAGTATTAGTATGTAAATTTGCAATGAAATTAGCTTATACGAAAGGCCATAATGTCGCTTAATATAATCGTAAACGTATGATAATCTGTTCGCCTCAATACTTAATTAGTCATTGTTTGCTAGGAATTTTGTGTTAGCACAATGTTACATTTAAAAATTTCTACCTTGATCCTTTGATTATAAATTGGCTTTAAACTAATTCGCCTGATGTTTGTATTTGGGACAATACGAATTTTAATAAAATATTTAGAGCGTGATTTTTGGTGGTGTGTGTGGCGATTTCCTCCTTTATCGGTTATCGGTGATTACGCAAGGCAAACTGGGCCTGAGCGCTGGGCGCATTGCTAAGTGTTTTATGGCCATGTGTTTAGTGTCGTCTCGCAGCAGTGGTAGCTGGACATGTCTGAAATGGAACTGACTGACCCTAACTGGAGAGAATTGAGATGCTTTTAGTTAAAATAGCTAAAGAATGTTTTGAGTTTAAATGTATAGTGTTGTTATGTCTTGTCTCATATGAAATCAGTATAAGTTAAATTGAAATGTAAAAGTATTCATTTTTTATCTTCATTGGTGATGTTAGTTAATGGTATTGGGACTGCTTCACCGATAGAAGTATTCTTACGCGTCAGAAGCAATATCCTCATTCGCGAGGTTGCCACTTCGATACCAGCTGCTATCCATACAAAAGGTTGTAAACGTAGTTTTCTTGGGTCGAGATCAAGGAAAATGATGGGTATGAGTGTCATAAAATGGCCTGTGGCTATTCCCTCATGTTAATATAACGTTGACCAGGTTTCACTTCAAAACGAATTTAATTTTTCAAGTCAAATAGACAAAAATAGTAATTTAGGCCAATGAAAATAATACATACTATATTAATAATAATAATGATAATAATAATAATAATAATAATAATAATAATAATAATAATAATAATAATAACTATATATAATAATAATACTATTTTGGAAATACATTCAATCTAGGCGAAAATTTATACAGAATCATAATGATAAATATTGATAGCTTATAACACGTTGATGCAAAACATTTATCATACCTTACTTTATATATTATGTAATTCAAAATATGTATGTAACAATAAAAATAAAAATTTACGCAATGGCACTCCTAGTAGTACGTTTTACTGAGAACTTAAATTTTATTACACTGGTTATTTTAATCATTTTCATTGTATTTGAAAAGAGCAATTATTGTACGGGTACACTCGCATATTTTCAGTGCGATCGTTTCCGGGTATCGATTTATGCGCATCTGAATGCACCGTTTAAAACACACCATATATGCCTACCCAAGTTCTACTTTCAAGCAATAATCTCAGACAATGAATTTAAAAAAATACTTACACTACGCTTTACAGATGTCACGATGAAACAAATTTACACGCATTCATATATTTATTCGTACATAATGCAGTCGGTTCTGTAATACAGCTAGCGTTATGAACGTGGGATTTTTATAGTTGGTGACTAAAATGTTTAAACTGGGCTAACTAAAAGGACTGGCATGGAAAGGCACTGCAAGAGATCGCGCCAGCGACCTCTTGTTATTTATGAAGAGGATGCAATTATCCCAGGATTTCCGACTAAAATTGAGGCCATGAGAATAAAAGTAGGGCAAGTCACATATTGTGTCATTTCAGAAGATAGTTTCGTTCAATAGTACTTGGTTAAACTTCAAAGATGAAATTTAAATAATATTACATAATTTATTAATTCTTTTTTTAAACAACGCTCATATTTAAATGTACTAAAAAGTTAAAAATAAATATTCGCCCAACAAATTTTTGCCTAAGGCCTACTTGGAAAATAAAAGCGTTGGGCGCTTACGGTATTGACATAGATTACAGAATTTTGTTGTTCATGAAGGGAAAGCGCCCAACACTTTTATTTTCCGAGTAAGACAAAAATTTGTTGAGCGAAAATTTATTTTTTACTTTTAAGTATATTTAAATAAAAGCGTTGTTTAAAAAAAAATTAATGAAATAATCGAATACGTTCTCACTGGACGTGTCCGAAATCCTGCATCTGGTTGGCCCATCCTCACTAGCTGTGACTAATTTCCCATATGAAGCTTTGTTTGATTAATTAATAATGATGACGGGTTGGGGCGGACTTTTTTAATTTCTGAATTGTAGTAAATGATAACAATTACACCTACGGGAGTTTTTCCCGACTAACCAAATCGAGAAATGAAGAATTAATTGATTAAATAGTGAATGTGATAAATTGATTCATGTATTGTCATCAAGAATATACGTCTGTGCGAAAAATTTCAGCTCGATCGGACATTGGGAAGTGGGTGAAATATCGATTCCCGTATAAAACTTTAATAATTATTATGATGAATTAATTGATTAATTAGTATATCTGTTAATTGATTCACCTATTGTCTTCAAGAAAACGTATTTGTGAGAAATTTCAGCTGTATTGGACATTTAGAAGTGGGTGAAATATCGATTATAAGATTCCGTCCAGACAAACACATGAAGCTAATATAAGCGTTGTAATAATACTAGGAAGCTTCGCAAACTCTTTTTCAGGCGCGTTGTTGGATGAGCGCAATTTTTTAAAAACGAAAAAAAGCGTAACATTGCGATTATCATGAGAAATAATTTTTCGATTACGCTCAAATATTACACGAATATATCATTTCATGAAATTAAGGTTCAATGAAAACATCATTACAATCGGATAAAGCATATAGGTGTTATAAGTCGAAGAATTTTTTTAAAAATCGTAAAATTGCGATTTTCATGAGAAATAATTTTTCGATGCGCTCAAAAACGTGGCAGTTCTAAGTTCAGAGATTTCTAAGGCCTCCAGAAAATTTCATCGCAATTGGAGTATCGGTTTAGCCGGAATCGTGTGGACAAACACACAAAAAAAGAAAAAAAAGAAAAAAACATTCCGGATTTTTTTCTCCAGTGTAGTAAAATGGAATCTTCGCTTCGCTCGCTACGCTCATCCAAAAATAATTGCTATTGTTGTCACTACCTAATTAATGATTGCTGAACTACGTGGTTGAACCACTAACAAAATTCTCTTTTTTATTAGCTTGAATTTGAAAGTGGGTTTTGACCGACTGTAACTCGTTTATGTTTTATAGACTTTGCCAAATGCTCCGGGGTATAGAATTGTCCCAGAGCATGGCTTTACCATAATCATTCAAGGCGATTCAAGAGAAAAAGTCCACCTCGTAAACATCAGTTAGTAAGAGGGGAGTATATTACTCTCCGAAACTAGAGGCAAGCTCTGGCAATCGTAGTCGGTGACACATCCCCCTTCCCTAGAAGACCTCCCCGACGACGATGACAATGACACAACGAACAATGACAAAGGCGATGACGACCGCGACGTAACCCGTGGCTGGTTCTGAACAGCAAGGGCCCCTCCTCCCCATATCCCCTAGGCTAGAGTGGTGCATTATGACTTAACGGTTGACGCGTCCTTAATCCAAATAAACACAAACCCACTGTTATTGCTGTGGGCTTAATTCTATTTTAATTCACAATTCACAAATTATGATTTAATATATCTAATTTTTCACATTACAGAATTGATAACGGCGGTTATCTAGATTACGACTTTATTGAGAGGCACGGGTATTACAAGTATTACTCCCAGGAAGACACATTTCACGGAGCACTGCAAACTTGTTACAAGGCGGGGGCCCACTTGTGGATAATAAACTCGCAAGAAGAAATGGTCGCTGTAACAGAGAAATATGACAATACTACATTAATCTTTTTAGGAGTACATCATTATCATGAAAATAACTATTTCGTAACAATATTTGGTAAGTCTGTCAAACATACATTCTAAAGAAAAAGAAATTGAGTTTTTTTGTTAGTCTTTATCACAAGTACATGTTCATGAGCTTAGCCCCTCATTGGATCTTAATTAATTTCCATGTTGAAGGTTTAGCTATCGAAACAAGATTTTGTATGAATGGGATATGAACTATTTCAAATGCATGCAAAAACAAAATGAACTTCAATTAAATTTATTTCAAATTAGAGTTATGAAAATTAATTATTGTACATTGAACCACTCGGAAAAGCATATTTTCCAAATAGGCATAAAATAAATTCGTCATGTCTTAAATCCATGTCAAGGAAACACAAACCAGCTGCTTCAAAAGACAAGCAAAGTAGTTTTATATCGTCCGTTAAAAAATACCCCAGGAAATTTGAACTTGAATCTGATCAAATCGAAACCACTACAATATTTCATACTTTTGGAAATTTAAAAAGCAATTAACATTAACAGGAATTTTTTTTAAAAATTACCATATTATCATAACCATATCAGATCAAACTAAAACAATGACCAAGGTAAATAAAGATTTTACAATAAACAGTCGTAGACAAAAAGGTTTTTTTCATGTTTACTAAAGAAATCCACATGAGAGGAAAATAGGTACTCGGCTGGCTTATGCACGTGTCTTTTGATGTTGTTAGAACTGTCTCTTCCAGTTTTCTTTTCTTCCAAGATGGTTTGTGTCATGTGGTTTGTGATGTCATTGATAATATGATTGTTGTTTTTAAATAATAACCTGATAACGGGATTTTTTTCTTTATTTCCGAATAGTTGTTCTTATTGTATATTACAGTGTTATCTACTAAAATATTTTAAATACTTTAACAATGAACTCTACTAACTGTAAAAATAAAAGAAAAAAGGAGCGGATAGCCTTGAACACATCGATATCCCCCCAGTCGTGCCACACTCTGAAAAGTGCTATTCAACAATATGACAACTTTTTGCTAAATTACCCATGTTCGTTTTTGTGTTTTTGTTCGTCTCGATGTTTTTTGTTGCAATCAAGAGTCTAGACCGATGTGTTGGCTGCGTTTAAAGTGTAGTATAATTGCTATTTTCAAATGTAAATGGGCTCCATTTATACGTATATATTAATTTAATCTTTGGTTTAGGTGAAAGAACAATCGTTTGATTGGACCTCGTCGTTTCTGTTGTTGCTATGTATCTGACAGCAAAACAAAGTAAATAATTAGTAATTATCCATTTCATTTTAGATGACACTTTGGAGAGTACTGGATTCCAAAAATGGTTACCGGACGAACCCCGCGGTAGCAACGATATTTACCCGATCGTTAAATTGAACAAAGGCGGTTTGTATCTCTACGATGACAAGTTAAGCAAATTCATATGTGAACATGAAGCTAAAAATTAAATACCACATTATGTTTTTATATCTTAATGTTTAAATATCTATTAATGTATTTTGTCTGCTTGGTGAAATTGTATAAACACAGTGACTGAAAATAATTTAACCCTGTTGATTTGGAAAACTTAAGTTTGGATATTAATCAAACTTTTCGTCGCGTGGTCAACTTAAAAAAAATATTATGCAAATAACAATAAAGTATATTCAATTTTGTGTTCTTGAAACAAGAGCATATTTCTGATGTACGTTACTGTTGACTGATGGGTGTTAATCTCTCTGTAAGGTGATGCCAAAGACCTCGATTCAATCAAATCTTGTAATATTCAAACAACCTTTAGACCACTTCATTCCACAAAATATTGTTATGTAGATGAATAAAGAAAAATTAAAGTACATTATATAATAGTGTTCTTCGTGTCTCAAAATCAGACTGAAAATCAATCATTATTGATTGTCTCCAAGTGTATTGGATTTACTCAATTGTAAATCATTGTCTATTAATAAAAACTTCGTTCTTATGAAACACAAAACAAAAATATGGCCACACCTAATAATTATCACTATTAATCTGGTTTGCCACCCCATCAACCCCTTAATTTGTACGGACCCCTATGACTTTGTGTTTAGTCAAATATAATATGTAAACCTCATAAATAAATTTACCAATACAAACCAGAAAATGTGTCCACTTATTTACTGACATTACGAGTTCCAACCGATAATGTGTATTGTTTTCTAAAGGAATATTCAAACTGAATGCTAGGTTATCTACAGTATCTAGATTCCCGTTAGGGCGCCGTAGCCAAGCCGCGGTGCGCTACACACTCAGGCACCTTATACAGCAAGCAGAGTTGGGGTGATTTCGAGGTGTCACCCAACAGTCATAAAACGTGATGTGAACTTAAAAACTATCAAAATCAAGTGGATTTGGGTACCTGACAACACATGCCAAATTTGGTTGGTGTACGAACATTCCTTCTTGGTGAAAAAATGACTTAAAACATGCTCAAAATCACTTTAAGGATGTTTGTTACTACTGACTACTGACTACTGTCTATTTCGTCAGTTTCAATTGCCCAGCGATTCTGACCAAACGGGTGGGGCTACAACGTTCATATTTTACATGGACATTAAGGTAAAAGTTTTGTAGTTCCTTTAATTTTTTTTTTTTTTAGGTTTGCTGAAAGGCTTCCGAATAAAGGTTTTAATTTAAAGCCTTATACAGGCATACAATAAACAAGTAACTATAGTTACTTGACAATGATTGCCTACATTGTTTACAAAAATCAAGTCTTTGGGCCACTAGATATTATTTAACATTCTATTGTCAATTGGTAACACCACAGCAATTAACTCGACTTTGATAGACTTATCATATTTTAACAAATAATTTTTTAATGGATCTTGAAAAAGTAATGAGATCCCACACATAACAAAATCTTGTAAAAATACAGCCGAACCTTACACACTCAAAAGAAATGAGATTTAAAAAAAGGGCCAAGCTCGTCTACCCTTCCACATTTGCGCATTCTTAATTCATAAACCTACAGTGTCCCGAAACAACATCCTAGATATGTTTGGCAAAATAGAATTTGCAACTAGTAATAATTTAAACATAATGGTCATGCAAATTCTATTTTGCCAAGCTATTCTAGCATGTTGTTACGGGACACTGTAAACGTTTATGAATTAAGAATGCAAAAAATTAATTTGGAAGGGTAGATGAACTTGGCCCTTTTTTAGATCTCATTTCTTTTAAGTGTGTTAGGTTTGGCTATATTTTTACAAGATTTTGTTATGTGTGGGATACAATACATTCTCGAATCAATTTAATTATTTGATTAAATCTCTGCATCATTTTAGTTATGTAGGTTTATCAATATACAATTCGGAAATTACAAAATCCAACTCGACTGGGACTTAAACCCGGGTCTCCCGCATTCCAGGCATCATTCAGAAGAGTTAGAACCCCAAAAAAATCCAAGCAATTTCACAAACATTCTGGATCACTTACTGACCTATATTTTTACCCCAAAAATTTGAATTTTTGGAATTTCGTATATAAAGGATAATAGCAAGTTGCAATCAGAGCAAATTTCAACATTTTTAATAATTGTCTCCTACAGAAGCTTGTAAGATTACTATATGTTTGGTAGCATATTTACTGTGTGTTACCGAAAAAGTAGGCACTATTTGAAAAATAAACTGCGCGACATACGCACATTTTTCTTAAAATTTCGTTGCAAACTAGAACCTGATAAGATTCACGATAGCTTCCAAGTGATCCAGACTTTACCAATGCATTCTGCGTCAATGCCTGGTTTGCTCTAGCAATTCTACCTACGAGTGTACCAACTAACCAAAGTTAGATCTCCGGCCAGTTGTTTGTCTAGCCACGGCTGGAAGGGATTTGAGCAGGTAGTGTAGGCAATATGCAACTCAATGAACTCATAGTTCTTGAGTGTAGATTACCAGTGGTCACGGTTTATTTGTTAGCATTGTCTTGTTACAGTGTGTGCGCGTGATAAAAGTAATATTTTAACTTGTCACTGTTGTCCACAGAAATTGATGGAAGATAAAGTTTTATCTCAAAGGTGAAGATTATTTTTCGTATATATTTTCTTCTTAAATTATTCAATGCTTTGTCACCGAAGAAATATCACAGAAGAAAGACATATTTGCGTTTAAGGATTGTGAAGTGTAAATAATAATTAATTGGTTAACGCAAGAAATCTTTTGTACTCCAGCAACGTACCTGCATGCCAAGTTAGGAAAGTTTACGGATTACAAGAGGGGGTCAGAGGCCAATCGGGTCAAGTGACAAAATTGTGATTCTGAGATAAATGGACTTAAAGTTAGACTCATATTTTAAAATATGGGTAGGAGTTTTTTTTTTTTTTTTAAAGGTATTTATTTAATTTATAATAATGGTACAGCAGTGCATACAGTGTGTACAAAATTACCTGAGCCATTAGGCTCTTAACATTTTAACATAAAAATAAAAATATATATAGCTTATTGTATAGAGATATTAAAAAAAAACATATGTATTTAAGAGGGAAAAAATTAAACAAAAAAAAACCTCTTCGGAACTAAGTAAGACAATTCTAAAATAAAGTAATAAATACAATACGGAATTAGAGAAGAGCAAAACAATTATAGATTAAAGTAGAACATGTTTAGTACGCTTGTGTTTGTACCTTTTATATGTAAGTGAGGATAGACTGTAGTCTCCAAGGCTAGAAATTAAAATATTATGAGAATTGTCTGTACATTTTGAATAGAAGCGATCGGTGAATTGAAAGACAAGATCCTTAATGGTAGGTAAATTAAAATATGCATGTAGGTCTGATATCCATGTGTTTCTTGGGAAATTCCCTATCATTCGTAAGCATTTATTCTGAACTATTTGTAATTTTTTATAATTAGAAGTGCAAGTAGAGCTCCATACCGGACATGCGTACGTAATGATTGGCCTGATTGCCATGGTGTACAGTATAAACTTATTTTTTATATTCATATGATTACGTCTATTAAATAGGGGATACAGTTGTGATACGGCAGAGTACGCTTGCTGGATTTTGCTATTGATGTGGTGAGTAAATGTGAGCTTTTTGTCAAGATATGCACCTAGGTACTTTATGACGTTAGACCAGTCTATTATTTGTTCGTTAATAATTAATGGTTGGATGCCTCGTGGGCGTCGCTTGGTGAACAGAATGGCGGTCGTTTTTGAGTCATTGACTTTTATTCTCCATCGATGGAAATGTTTTTTTTATTTTAATGAACGCAGATTCCAGTCGCTTTTTTATTGCACTGATTCTATAGGAAGAAGTCAAAATTGCGGTGTCATCTGCATATATGCTCAGAAGAATATTTTTAAGACGAGGGATGTCATTCATATACACAGAAAAAAGCACAGGACCTAACAGGGAACTCTGATGGACTCCTGCGAGGATTTTTCTGATACTCGATTTCACATCGTTCACTTTAATTCATAAAAACTCCGATTTCGGAGGTAAGACTGAATGATGAGAATTAGGTATTTGGGAAAATTATTTGAAACCAGTTTGCATATTAGACCTTTATGCCACACGGTGTCAAAAGCTTTTTCTATGTCGAGTGAGATCATTCCGGTATGCTTATTAAGATTATAATTGTCTGTTATATGTTCTGCTAGCCTCGTCAGTTGAGCTGTTGTGCTATGATGTTGTCGAAAACCGAATTGCTCATTAATAAGTATGTTATTATCACATAAATGTTTCTGGATGCGTTTTAAAATAACTTTCTCCGCTATTTTACTCAAAGAGTCTAGGAGACTAATTGGACGATAATTCTGCACTTGTGACCTGTTTTTACCAGGTTTGGGGAATGAGAGAAGCTGTGCTACCTTCCACGAAGTCGGGAAGTGCGAAAAGATTAATATTTGGTTAATTAATATCGTGATAGCTATAATGCACTTTTTAGGAAGCTGTTTTAGCACTAAATTAGAGATTCCATCATCACTCGGCGCTTTCCTATTTTTCTGCTTTTTAATAATAGATAATACTTCTCTGGGAGTGGCCAGATTACATGAGGTAGCGTCGAATTGTTTATTTCTGTTTAGATCTTGAATCACCTTATCTACCTTCCGGTCGTGATGTCTGTTGCCCAGGTTAATATTTTGAGTATGAGTAGTTTCGAAATGATCGGCAGTGCTTCTGTCTTGTCTTGAAGTGAGTATGCTACTCCTGTGGACGTCTCTAGTGGAGGAATAGCATTTGATTTTCGTCGAAATCTTGAAGCTGTTTTCCATAGAGAGTCTTTGGGTCTGAGGGTAGTAAGAAATGTATTCCAATTTGTATTTCGCCAAGCATAAATGTCCCTCTTAATGCTTAAGTTTAGTTTAAGTTTAGTTTTAAGATGTGGGTCGCGAGTCTGTTGCCATGTGCGTCTCCAAGCGTTTCGTAGTTTAATTTTTGCACGCAATTCGCATGGAAATTCTTTGCAATTGTGCATTAAAGGAGTTCTAGGAATTGCTGCGTCCACCGCGTTTTGTATTCTTGAAGTAAGAACGTCGGTAAAATTATCAATCTCCGTTGCTTTATGATTACTGGGTTAATTGGAACGTGTTTACTTATCTCTTCACGAAACAGCTTCCAGTTGGCACGTTTGTATTGATAAATAATTTTACGCAGCACTGGGATGTATGCACTGTTGATATCAAACTGCACTGGGTTGTGATCCGATGACAAGATAGGGACAGAAGTGAGCTGTGACGAGTTGTTTACATATTTCATGAGAGCAATATCAAGAACGCTTGGCCTGGCGTGTGCCCTGGTAGGATAGTACGTTGGCTCGGTTGGTGCTGCAATGATGTAGTTGTGATTAGAAGAATGCTCAAGAAAAGATAACCCATTACGGTTGTTCACCGGGCAATTCCATGCCACGTGTTTGGCGTTGACATCACCCATAATGATAACCTTGTTGCTGAGTTGGAGTAGTATCTGTAGGTCTCGCATGTTTAGGCTAACGCTGGGAGGATTGTACACAGACACTACAGTCATGGCATGTTGTGGATGTTCAACGTGTATGGCTACTGCTTCAATAAGAGTCAAAGGTGGAATTATTTGTTGGAAATGTCTAATGTTATTGTTTACAGCCAGGGCGACCCCACCCCCCGCACGATTTCTATCATTACGATACACTTGATATCCTGAAAACTTTAGGGTATGTCGGTCCGTTAGTTTCGTTTCGCACAGACCGAGTATATGAATGTTCTGTTTCACTAAGACGGCTTCTAGCTCGGAGACCTTATCTTTTGAAGATATGGAGTTACAGTTCCAGAAAAGATAGTTAATTTGTGTGGAGTTAGCCATTTTTACTAAATAGCTCTAGAAAGCCTTCGATTAAGGCAACCATTTTAGATACGCTGTCAGGGGCCTTAATTACGTTTGACACTGTTGATTTGAGCACGGTCACAATATTATTCATGTTTATGGAAGCAAATATGCCTTTTAGTTCTGAAAACATTTGTGTAAGACTTACACTTTCCTCCAGGTCTTGATGTTGCGCACTAGTCGATCGTGTCCCCGCGGTCTGTTGTGGAGTGGCTCTGGCAGATGTTTTTGGGAGAGGAGGGAAGTCGCTCCCGTCAATGTTTGGTGGTCGTGGAGGTTTGGGTGCAGACTGTTGTTTGTTTTGATTTCTCAGACTTAGCTGTCTTGCGTATACTGGACACTGCCTGTAGCTAGCCGGGTGTCCTTCGTGACAGTTGGCACACTTTGGTGAGGCGATTTTACCTTTAGCACACTCAGCTGTTATGTGCGATTCCGCACATTTTACACATTTTGGTTTACGATTGCAATTAATGGCTGTATGGCCAAAAGATTGGCAATTATAACATTAGATAGATAGATAGATAGATAGTTTTATTGATTTTGCCATAGATAAATACATAATACATATATATTTAATTAGACTCAATTTTAACCTGTAACAGTCAGGTACCGTAGACTAAGATAGAATATAGATTAATTATTAAATAATTATAGTACAAAGTAGTAGAATATGTGTGCAATAATAATGATAATATGATGAATACACAATTATAGTATTGGGTAATATAATACAGGTCATAATCACATTCATTGTGATTTGATGTTGTGTTCACAAGTGTTTAGATACTATTATCTTCCAAATATGCGCCTAGAGAATAGTATGCTTTGTCTAGTAGGAGATTCACTACTTTATCTTTGAAACTATTTATGGATGTAATTATTTTAAGTGCTTTCGGAAGTTTATTAAATAATTTAATTAGTATATAGTTAGAATTAAGATGAGCTAGTTTACTATTATGGTGGTCTATGGATGTCATTTTGTTGCCGTGTTTGGTGTGAATGAGTTTCATAATTTTTTTCTAGTGACTGAAAGTTTTGTTTAACAAATAGGACTGATTTAAGGATGTATATGCAGTGAAGGTAAGTATTTTTAGATTTTGAAACAAAGGTTGTGCATGTGTTCTCGGGTGCGCCTTTGTAATATTTCTAATTGCACGTTTTTGAATTTTGAATACTTTGTCATGGTGTGATGAATGTCCCCAGAATTCAGTCCCGTATCTTATTAGACTTTCAAAAAGTGCAAAATAAACTAGTTTTGATGTACTTACATTTGTTGAATTTCTTATTTGTCTAATAGAATAGCAGGCTGAGTTTAATTTGCCTGTCAGAACGGTTATATGTTTATTCCATGTTAAGGATTCATCCATAAAAATGCCTAAAAATTTAATGTCCTGCACCCTTGAGATTGTGTGGGTGATATTTTTATGTGGTTGAATTGTTATTTCATTAATCGGTTGTAAGTGTCTTGATTTTTGTATTGAGTGAAAGTGAATTAATTTAGTTTTAGAAGAGTTTGGGATTAATTTATTACTCGTAAACCAGTTTATGCATGTCGTTGTCTTCTCTGTTGCTTTTATTATTAATTCATCCCTAGACGGTGCCTGAATTAAAGAAGTAGCATCGTCTGCGAAAAGTTCAATGTCGTCAATACAGAAAGGAAGATCATTAATGAAAATATTAAAGAATAGAGGACCTACTATGGATCCTTGAGGAACACCACATCTGTTTAGTAGACTAGGGGATGCGGTTTTAATTTCATTACCCTTGTGTCGTACGTTTTAACTTCTACGTATTGGTATCTGTTACTTAAATATGATTTTATAAGTTCTAATGCGATCCCACGTATACCATAATAATATAGTTTATCTAGAAGAATTTTATGATCAATACAATCAAATGCCTTAGATAGGTCGTAAAATATTCCAATAGGGAACTAGCCTTGGTCTCAAATTCACGTTTTTCATTTTTTATTATTTATAGAACACAGTTAAATAAACTTCACAATTGAAAGATTTTTTTTAAAAAATCATCCGTGGTAACTACGGGGGTACAAAGTTATAGGGTTTTGAACCCCCGCGCAAACGCTCGTTCTTGGTTCAACTGCGTTACGTAGCTTGCAGCATACTCATCGTTGTAGTTTGTATAAATACTACAACAACAACAAAAGCTCGACGAGCGGCCGTGCGCGGCAGCGAAGCCTAGAGGCAATCCAGTGGACCGTGCTCATCAATAATCGGACTATTTTGACAACAACACGAACGATGACAAAGATGACGACCATGACTTAAGAACCCCGTGATTTTGACAGTGCGTCTACCCGACCTTGACTAGAAAGCGATTTATTTCTCATTGGTGGGAAAGAGCCCCGGTTATTACTCTATGGGAAACAATTTGTAGGTTTATGGTCTGGCGTAGTCGTACACAGTCATTCAAGGCTGCGCTAGGATAGGCCCTACGCCCTAGGCTGTGTCTTTGCCCTAGGTTAGGTAAACCAATTCTATAAAATGTCCATTTGGATGCCCTAGACATCTAGCCTAGGTAGGGCTAGGCCGAGGCATTTCCTGTATCCTTAGCCTAGTTTATTAGGTTGATTATGATGATATCATTTATTATCATTGATGTTTGGTAGGACTTTAGATTTTATATTTAAATATGCGCCTAGACCTGGGCGTAGTGATAGGCCAACCTCGGCCCTAGGTCCTAAGGGCCTAGATCTACCAAGAGGGCAAAGGCTACCACTGTAGAAACACCGGAGAAGATCATTTTTACACACGTGCCAAAAAGAACCAAACGACAAACAGGGCAAAAAGAATTATTCAAAGCTGCAGCACGAGAATGTTTTGAGGAGGACGCCCCTCTACAAATTCATTCTACTGTTGTGAAGACCACTTTGATGCAAGTAAATATTATTAATTGGTCTACTAGCTTTTCAATTCACAAGTGAATTTCCTATAATTAAGCTTCTGTTAGGCTCCGGCCAAATATTCTCGCAGCAAAATTTGCCTTGGGATTATAAGTCTAGGGCCTAAACGTAAGAGGCGTTTTCTCGCATGGGAGAATGTCACAAATTCAAAATTTTTAACTACATATTTGTAATATTTCCCCGCGAGAAAATGAGTTACGTATAGGTCCTAGGCTTATAATAATCCCGAGGTAAATTAGAAGCTCATAGGAAACTAGCCTGCGAAATAAAAAGTAGTAGGTAGACCAATTAATATCATTTACTTACATGAAGTGGTATTCACAACGGTAAAGTGAAAATGCAGCGGTAGGCTAGAGGCCCTGCGACTCCTTGACATATTCTCGTCTTGTTGCGTTTAACCATTATTTTCACCTGTTTAGTTTTTTTTTGGCACATATATAAATACTTTCTCCGGTGTTTCTAGAGTGGTGTTTAAACACATCGGTACCTTACACCTTTTATAAAGCGTCATTTCTTTTAATTCAATCAAAGGATCATTGAGAAACGATAGCTGGAATGACAGCGGGCGCAGTGACGGCAACTGTCTGCTAGGATGTGTTTGACCCACCGCCGACTGGATGGTAGAATATCTACCATTTATATCTAGATAGCGGTGCGCCTTTGGGTCTGCGCTAGGCTGCGGTCAGCAGTCTGACGTCACACTACTTTTCGTGTTGTCTTTTGGCGGGAAGCCAGATTCAAATTTCAGCGTTAAATATTGAGAAAAGTATTAACCTTAGACAAAAAAAAACTTTTATGTTATTTTTTTTTAGATGTTATCTTTAACATATTCGATTTCTGGAATGAAGGCTAGTTCCCTATTACATGATTTTTCCTTTCTAAAGCATTTTCAAGTTTTACCATAAACCTGTTTATTGTTGTACAGGTTGATTTATTTTTTCTAAACCCATTTTGGCTTTCTGAAAAAAGTTGTTTTTTCTCAAAGTATTTGGAAATTCTTATATGAATAAGTTTTTCAAAAATCTTAGAAAAAGCCGGAAGGAGGGATATTGGTCTATAATTATCCATTTTTGTTTGATCACCTTTTTATAAAGAGGGATTATTTTTGCGATTTTAAGTTTATCGGGGAAAGATCCAGACTGTAAGCATTCATTAAAAATTATTTTAAGGGGTTCTGCTATAAATGGAATGCATTTTTTTACCAAGACCATTGGTATTTCATCATAGCCAGTAGACATTTTGTTTTTTAGACTTTTAACAATTTCTAATATTTCTTTTTCATTTGTATCTATCATGAAGATTGATCCTGATTGATTCTTTTGAAATTTAATTAGATGGTCCATGAATGTTTCATTTTGGAGGTTCAGGTTTATGTCTTTGGTGAGTTTACTTGCTATGTTCGTATTGAGTGACCCCCGACTTGTTTTTAAAGTTTTCCCAATGCACTATGCACATACACACTTTTTTATTTTTTTAGACTTCCTGAGGTGTTGTTGTATTGTCAAATGTGACTATATACATGGGGTATGTTCGTTCAGGGTTGTCAGCAGTAGGTTTTTTGATCATTTGTATTACCTTTTTTGGTTTAAGTCCATTTCGTTGTAAATCTTCTTGAATTTCATTTGTCGTAAGATTTGGCGGAATGTTTTTTAACACCATTCTAAGTTCTTTTTCATTTTTTGGGGTATATGTGTGATACTCCATATCTGCCTTATTTAGTTCTTCCTTTATGATATTGTAGTCATTTTTGTTTTTAGACTTAATTATTAGTCTGTCACCTTTGTAGATAATGTCTATGTCTTCCGTTAGCGACTTACGTAACGTATTTAACGTGTTAGTGTGTTGCACTATATAATGATACACCACAATTGGAGGTATTTTTATTTTTGACGATGCTGATCGATCTATCTTGGTAGATGAAGAGCCCTTGATTTCTTCTTCGTCTTCAACTTCTTCTTCTTCATCATCCCCATCAGATTCTGATAGAGAGTGAAATCTATTTTTTGTGGTGACATTGTAAGTGTGCTCCACTTCCATGTCATCTATATCGTTTTTCCGTCGTTTCACACGGCTATGAGTTTTACCACTTTGTGAATTACGAGAAGCCTCGTCACCTTTGTTAATGCTTTTTGGGGAACGTGTCCCCACGGCTACATAAGGCTGTGGTTTCATTCCTCTTAACATTTTTCACTTATACCGTCCACAAATTCAATACACATTTCTACTGCACTAGCACTGACTATGTATACGGAGCGCACCTAGGCACGTCTATACCACGCAGCCGGTGAAGGCGTACTGGGTAGGAGTTTATGGATGAAGTCAATAACTATGTACAGGAGAACTATTTTACTTAAGTGATTTTTATTTTCCAATAAAAAAAAAATTGATATCATATGGCGAGTTTGATTGATAAAAAAATCACTTGGCTCTTTTGGCCTCTCAAACTTTTTTTACATACTTTCACTTGTACTTTTTATTTCTACATCCATTCTAAGTCATCATAGTCTGAGAGGAGAAAATCTTCATCATTCTCATTTTCTGCCCTAGGCCTAGGCCCTAGAATGATTTGAAGTGACCAAACAAAGTTATGTTCAACAATATTTTGATTGGAAGTGAAAACAAAGGAAAATAATCATTTAAAACATAGTCCACAAATACTTTACACAATATACATAACGAATAAGCTTATACAGACATAATGCTCACCTGGAATATCCATCATACTGGCATTTTTGTTGATTTTTTTCCGTGCCATCATCACTGACAGCAGCTGACAGTAAACAAATTGCACTTAAACCCTTTGGCTTCCAAGCCGGCAGTTGCTTTTACTAAGAAGTTTAACTTCTACACGCTATAGATGGCAGCATGGGTGCAGAACAAATTCACTTGAATCCTTTGGCCTCTAGGTAGTTACATGTATTAACATTAAACTTGTGCACCTAACTCATTTAAAATTGTTTTGTCACTTGACCAGATTGGCCTTTGACCCCCTCTATTGATATTGTCATTGATTTTTCGTTTATCTATGTTGTAATGTGAATCTGAACTTGTAACTCTGTAATCACTGTCAGGCTACAGAGGGCCACATTTGCTCTGCATAAGCCTTCCTGCCCAATGGGGATGTAAAATTCATTAAAATAATTATTATTTAATTTACTTTAAAAGAATATTATACAAATCAGTTATAAGTAGTGATTTACAGAGATTTATTAATACACTTATATAGCAAACAAAAGTTATACACATTAAGAAACTTGCACAAACAAAATATTAAACATAAAAACATGCAAAATTATAGGACATTACATAATTTTTTTTAAATAAACATGATTTTAGCGACATTGTTCATTTTAACTACATAGCTAACAAAATTATGTTATTTTAAGGGGTTTCTTGGCCGATTATAAAAATAAATTAGGATTAATCAAACATTAAAATTATAATATATTTGGTTAATTATATACCATTTTAAATTATCATAAGGAATAATAATTACTTGTTATCTCACAATATCATCTAGGGCAACGGTCGTTCGCCCGCAGCCAAGCGCACGAGACTGCTAGTAGGCGACGATAACTCGGCCCTGTTTACAGCTACCCGAGTTGGGGGGTTTTCAGCTATCTGCACACGCCGTCCCGAAAGATTTACAATTTGAACCGGTTATGACCTGAATATGTGTCAAGCAAAAAAAAAACCCTACAAAAAAAAAATCAGACCTTTGAAACCCTTCTGGAAAAAAGTGCGTAAAATGAGAAAATCTTTGGCTGGTGTTGGGTTGGTTGGTTGTTGGTTGTTTTGGGTTTGGGGTGGTTGGTTGGTTGGTTTGGTTGTGGGTGGTTGGTTGGTTTTGGGTTAGGGGTTAGTGGATTCTGCCAGGGATTAAAGCCTACAGACAAGAAAAAACGCGTACATCTTAAACTATGAAACTTGCCCAAACACTTAGATGTATCTCGACTCACAAACTTCGCCGAGAGACAACAATATCCACCCCAAACCCCCCAAAATCACCCCTAAATTAAAATAATCATAGCTCTAACCCAAATTAAATTTTATCAAATAGTTATTAAAATTGTTCTAAGTGTTTATCCAAATCGGTCATTCTCATTATATAAACCAATTTGTCAACCCCATCCTAAAAATTTTATATATTTTATCTGATTCACTTTCAACGAAGGCATCTTATAAAGTTATCATAAAAATTTGACATTATGGTACATAATAATATAAAAAGAATCCGCGAGAGGAAAATAAGCGATATCCACCCCAACACCCCTAAAACTGGAATAATCATAGCCTAATCCAAAATGATGTTTTATCAAATAGTATAAAATTATGTTTAATGTGTTTTAACCAATCGCATTCATTTCCTAAACACATTTTTCAACCCCATCCCTTATAGTTTAATTATTTTAACCTGTTTCCAGCATCGCCTAAGGTACTAATGAGTTTCAGCATGAAATTGGGCGTGATGGTAAATATAATATGAAAAATCATTCATGAGAAAAAGCGATATTCCACCCCCAACACCCCTAAATAACCCCTAAAATTGAATAATTCATAGCTCTAACCTAAATTGAATTTTATTTAAATTAGTATAAAATAAGATTAAGGTTTTAACCCATCGCATATTTTCATTACATAAACCACATTTGTAAACCCCATCCCTAAAAGTAGTTATATATTTTTATCTTGATTCCCAGCATCACACGAAGGACCTAATGAGTTAAATCATGAAATTAACATTATGATACATAAAAAAAAAATAACCCCGCCGAGATGCAAGCAATATTCCACCCTCAACACCCCTTAAATTTGGGAATAATTCATAACTCTAATCTAAAATGATGTTTTATTCAAATTTGGTGGTTATTAAAATTATGTTTAATGTGTTTTAACCCAATGGGTTTCTATTCTCATTTCCTAACACATTTTTTTCAACCCCCATCCCTTATAGTTTATTATTTTTACCTTGATTTCCAGCATTCACCATGAAGGTGCACCTTATGAGTTATCAGCATGAAATTTGGCAGGGATGTTACATACTAACATGAAAAAATAATTCTTCGCGATGCAAGCGATTTTCCCACCCCCAACATCCCCTAAATCACCCCCTAAAATTGGAATATTCATAGCTCTAGCAAACCCAAAATTGTATTTTATTCAAATAAGTAAATAATGTTTTAATGTTTTTTAAACCCCAATAAGCCTATTCTCATTTCCTAAAACAACACTTTTTAAACCCCCCATCCCTAATATTTTATATTATTTTTACCTTGATTTCCAGCATTCACCAAAAAGGTACCGAATGAGTTTATCAGCATGAAAATTTGGCATGGTGGTACATAATAATCCGCCAGGAGACAAGCGATATTTCACCCCCACTGTTCCCTACCACTCTTTACTTTTGGAAAAACGTTAGATCGTATTTATTACAATTTTTAATATTTTAATTGTTGATTAAATTTATGCGTCAATGTGATATAGTCCGTTCAACAAATCATTCACACAAAAACCCAAGACGACATTAACCATATTAAATTTAATAAAAACATTGAATATTTTCAACTAGGCCTACATATTGTAAACAAAAACAAGAGGTCGCGCCAGCGCGACCTCTTGCAGTGCCTTTCCACGCCGGTCCTTTCCGCGTCATGAACCTATCTGGTAAAATATACTTACTAACGCATGCTTGCTTAATAAAACTTTATTTTTCTGAAATGAACTTGAACTAAATACGAATGATAAAAAAACTGTACACCCTCAAAATATCAGTGCGGTAAAATAAAACAACCTTGTCAGGAACACTTTATGAAAACAAAAGTATGAGTAGCCGATACGATTACCCAAAAAAAAAATAATGTGAATTTATTCATAACACGTTTTAATACACCCTTGGGTTAAGATTTTTCTCTGTAAATGGCCTCCTGCCGTTTACTGTAGGGCGCGATCAATTATAAAGGCATACATATTATATTGAACTTGGAACTTTAACCGACAGTAAAAATTTGCTTGTAAGTAGGACTACTAAAAAAAAAAATTGTGAAAATAATTAATTAAAAATGTATGAAACATTTCTAGAAAAATGTCATATACTCATATTGGGAAAGCAACAACAATTGCTTATTTGTATTGTGACTGCTAAATAAGTACAAGTTATATTAAATATTTTACTCGAGAGAGAGAGATAATACACATGTGTAACAGGTTGGATTATTGAATGAAACACTTAACACACGCATTTAGAGTGATACATAATATTTATTTTAATCGCAGTTACACGAGACACTTATAATGAAATTATTAATTAAACACACCAAATATAATTACGATATACACATTCGAGTTACACAGAGAGAGTGAGAGAGATGTAATGATAGATCCAGTGTAATGTTTGTTTCCGTAGGAAAAACCTACGTGTATTTAAGAGAAGGAAAAACCTGTCTCGTGCAAGAGCGGAAAACCCAGCTCCCATTGGTTCGAGCGGAAAGGCCAGCTCTATGTCTGTGTATGAGCGGAAAAACCCAGCTCCCATTCGGAAAACCCAGCTCCCATTGGTTCGAGCGGAAAGGCCAGCTCTATGTCTGTGTATTGATAAGTTGAAAATTATCCGAGTTGCTAACCTATATTTACTTTCCGTAATATTACATAATTCTCATAGGGATTGGCATTCTACATAGTTGCCATTAGTTTTAAAATAACAAAATATATGATAGCCCTTACTAATGAATTATTTACTACCCTCCCCCCTACTTATTTATTATTATTTTATATTTTTTAAACCTCGCCCTTCCCTTTTCCTTTCTTTTCTTTATCCCTCCTGTTTTTCTATCATTATTCTTGAAAATTGATTGAAGGAGTTAATCCTCTCCAGCTTCATCCCTTGGAGCGACGTTACTTCGGATGTGGTAGGAGGTTACATTTTGCGATTTTGTGTCATGGTATGCGTACCTAGCACATAACCTACCAAATTGCTAAATTTGTTGCCATTTACTCTTGCATAAAAAACCCTAGTGCAATAATAGTAGTCGAAGAAAACATGCGGTCGCGATGGGGTAACTTTTGTTTAAAATAGTAGTTCCTGGTTGTGAAATACTCGTCAGTTTTTCAGACCATGTGTGATACGGTAATTGCGGTGGTGACAAAGGTTCCTTGCTCATTTCCGTCAGTATTTGTTCAATCTCTTGGTAAGATCCCAAAAAAAAATTTACACTTGTCACATCTCGTGATTCTTCCTTGCTCATAGTTTGAAGAAGTGGTTGAATTTGGCGGCAAATGGTATCGAGCTTGAGTTATGTGAGAAATAATAAATCTGTTGTATGAGGGTAGCAAACAGATATTCAGACGTAATGGTTTCGACAGTCAGCGGAATGGTGATTTATCCAGTACCTTGTACAGTTACTTGAGTAGTGTTTGATTCCATTTTGGGTTTTGGTTATAACCATTGGATCCATAAAGTATCAGTATTCACACTGTAAAACCACGTGTAGGTCTAGACTCTGTACCATTTCGGTTGATACGTTTAAAGCGACAATCACATTACACAGCTTGTTAATTGTGTCTTTTCACCCATGAACAGGGGCGTATAAGCAAGATGATCGCTTTAGAAGTACGTACAGCCTTTAAAGGTGTGCATATTCGTATAAGCCCATGTGTACATGAAGATATATCATCGTCTGTAATTTCTAAAAAAAGTTGCTTGTCCGGAGTGATAGCTAAGTACAACGTGGATGCTTGAATGTACACGGCTGCACTGTGATTATCTACCCTTGTCGGCATTTCTACTGTCTTGTACATTTGGAAATAACTATTAGCAGTTTTAATAGGGATGTCAATGAGAATAGTTACTTTATTTCTCAATGCACCCAACTCTTACTCTGGCTATATCGTAGAAAACGTACATTTTCATCCAGCTTTAAGTTCGTTAGTATGAGTGTTCAGGATATAGTTGTGGAGTGATAGACTGTATAGTTCCAATAACTTTCTGGGTGACAACAGATGTGAAACTTAATTTACCCACAGCAGCATATTCGAGAACTTGTTCGAGTTGTAGAATATCCTCTCTTATATTATGTAATGTTCGTCCCATTGACCTCTTTGTTGCACTTAAGTAAACGTCATTTCAGTAGAAAGAGGGTGTCGTTGTAACGTTGTTCCGCTTCAAATAAGCGTTTATTTAGGCTATGTATTGTGGGTACTAATTTTAATATATTCTTGCATTTTTAGTGGAAATATCGGCAACTCCCTTAAAGTAAGTGCTTTGATCTTGCACTACATGAGTTATCTCATCCGTGACATTTGCGTAGGCATTCAATCGTTGTTTATTTTGTTAAGATCACGTTTATCCGAAATTCCGAAGAAATAGTGAAGTGCGTGTCCACCGAGACGAAAAGTCCTCGTCGCGTTTTACGGGGAGGGGCTAAGGTATTAATAATATCCGTAAGCCTCCTTACTATTCCTTCTGTTTCAGACTGTAAATTAGTCAATTCCTCTGTCCTTGATTGTCCTAGGTTCAAAAAATTCTTTATTCCTTGTTCTCCCTTTTCCTTTGTCCATTCTGGGCCCCCTTGGCTCCAATCAGTTCTCTGGGTCGACCCTTTAATCCTTCTATTCCAATTGCTTTCAGGTTTTTTCAAGGTATCTGTGAAAAAAAAAACGTAAGTTTTCCTTGTAGGTTTACTATTTAATTCCAACACGATAGTCCATCTGTTACCGCCCGAGTAAAAAGTCTTTTTCCCGAAAAAAATAACTCCTGTGTCCAGGTCAGCAGATTGTGCAAACAACAATAGTAATTGACTTATCAAATAAATTGCCCGTTGTTCTTCTTTTTCAGAGCTAGGTTCACTGCGCTCGCGTTTATGTGGGTTCCGATTTTTTTCCTGTAAATCAGAATATTCCTTATTACGTAATGAGAATAAGTCTGATAGATGTATGTAATGTAGTGGTACGTGCACATACCATTATACCAAGACCAGCTCAATTATTTTACTATTTCAATAATGTATTGCTTCTACCAGAAAGTTTCCGTTAAACGAATGCGCAAGTTTTATATGTTTTAGCGTAGTCCACTTCTCAGCTCTAGCGCGGGGTGGCGTGGAGTGGCGGTTGTATAGCAATAAACCTCATCGTCAAGGTACCTCCTTTTTGGGTTTTGTGTAGTGAGTCGAGGTCATGAGATGCCCCCTTATAAAATTTTTGTAAGACTAGAGGTGTCTTCTTCCGGATATTCATAGCGGTACGGCTTCAGTCTGTTAAGTGTTACCAATTGTTCTTACCCTTTGCGTTTTAAATCCCCTACTCTGAAATTGACAGGGGATGTCTGGGCCCATTATACGATGAGGTCCACTCCAATGTTAAGCGAATTTTTTAATAGTGCCGGGCTTAATGGCTGGTTCCCGTAGGAAAACCAAAATTTCCCACTTCCATGGTCACAGGTGCTGCGGTCTTATTGTATTGCCGTTCTCGTGTTAATGCACTTCCTCTTGAGGTTATCGTGCACTATTTCGAATGCCTTCTGCAATCGAAGCGTGAGCTCTGCCGGGGAATAAAAATCAATATCATAATGTAATTGCATCGGGCTGACTGCTAGCTCATATTTGGGAAGGATATGTCTTTCCATTATCAAGAAGAAACGGAGTTTCGCTAGTTGCAGAATGGATTGTGGATCGTATGCCATTAGAGCAAAGGGTAGCATTTGGTCCCATTGCCGTTGATTATCTTGCGTTATGTAGTGACTTAGCATCCAGCGAAAGTGCGATGTGATCGTTCCAGGGGTTTGTTCGTTTGTGGCCTATAGTCGTAGTGAATAGTCTCTTACGCCTAAGATTTGCAAGTCTCCTTCATCATTTCCGAGAGGAAATTTGCCGCTCTGTCTGTCAACAGTTTGTCCCGGTACACCATGTCTTGTGATAATCTGTTCGACAAAAGCTCTGCTGATCGTGGTAGCCCTTTTATCCGGAATACATACTGCTTCAGGGTATTTAGTAAAGTGGCATTGGAAAGTGAGGATATATTTATTCCCAAGATCTGATGTGGCTAGAGGGCCGACAATATTGAGGCTTACGGTGGACATGGCTTAGGAATGATAAGTACTAATTGCATAGGAGCTCGTTTCAAATGAGGAGAGGATTTGCTTTCTGGCAGGAAATCATCTGTCACAGAATTGTTTCACTTCTCCGACATCTTCGGCCAGAAGAATCGTGATTTAACCAGTTGCAACGTGCGGTCGAAACCAACATGTGATGCGTGGGGCAATGAGGATAGTTTGCAATGGTTTTCCATGAAAAAATACTGGCATAACTAAACGATCCTCTCGTTCATTAAACGTCCTTGTTTTGTAGAGTAAGCCTTCATCGTCAAGCATAAAGTCACGTTTTTTTGTATGTCCTTGCTTCTAGTTGAGAAATGATATCTTTAAAAGATTCATCCTGTCTTTGAGCAGTTTTGATTAGTGACAAACCAATACTGGCTCAAAATTTTTTTACAGTTTGTATCCTTATCCTTGATAATGCATCAACATCTGCATGTGCACGGCCCGGCTTGTGTTTTATGTCATAGTCGTATTCAGCAAGCAAAAGGACCACCTAGTTAGTCGAGAAGAACAGTCAGTCTTCAACGATTCAGCCAAACTAACGGCTTGTGATCTGTGTGGATCACAAAATTTTTTCCATAGAGATAAACCCTAAGTTCTTAACCCGTATACATCCCTAACAACTCTCTTTCAATTACTGGTATCGTTGCTCTGCGGGTGTCAACTGCCTACTAGTATAAGTAGGGTTGTTCTAATCCTGTTTCTGGGTTCTTTTGTACCAGGATGCATCCTAGAGATACTCTGATGCGTCTGTCTTTAGTATGAACTCCCTATTCTATCCGGGTATCGCCCAAAACAGGTGGGCCCTACAGAGCATTGTTTTCAAACTTCAAAAGACTTCTGTGTCTTTTAGTCCATTCAAATCGTGCATTTTTCAAAGTAAGTTCAGTTAATGCTTTACTACATGTGCAAACCTATTCACATGGCCTTCTGTAGTACCCAGAAATCCCCAGGAATGATCGTACCTGAGTCACTTTGTTGGTCGAGGGTAGTTTTGTATTGTTGATATTTTATTTGGGTCGGGGCTACACCTTCGCTTGAAATTACATGGCCAAGGTAGTCAAACCTTCGGCTGCATGAAGTGACATTTTTCCAGTTTTAGGTTTGAGAGAGGCTCTTTTAATACGTTCGAATACTTCCGTAAGCGTTCTAGATGCTCTTGAAAACTACGTCCGAACACAATTATATCATCGAGGTAAACCAAAATTCCTGTCCTACCATGCCTGAAAATACGGTATCCATGAGCTTCTGAAAACAACAGGGCTGATTTCAATCCATACGGAAGACGACGACACTGGAAGTGGCCAGTCTGGGACGTAATCGCGGTTTATGCCCGTCCTTGGGTGTATTTCGATTTGATGGTAAGCTGATTGAAGGTCGAGGTCGTGAAACAGCGCGAACCAGAAAGTTGATCTATTGTGTCTGTTATATTAGGCAACATGTATACTTGATCTTGTGATATCTCATTAAAAGCACGAAAGTCCAGAATAGGCGATACAAAAGGGGTCCCATCTGCCGATTTTGGGGACTAATAAACAAGGACTGCTCCATGGTGATAGTGAGTGTTCGTATACTCCTTCCTCTATTCCCTGTTCAAATTTTTTTTATTTAGTTCTGTTCTAAGAGATGTGGAACTCGATATGGGGTTTTTTTTACGGGGGGGTTATCCCCTGTGTAGATCCTATGCTTGATTAATGGAGTAACTGGTATGGGTTCACCGGGTTTATAGAATATATCAGAATATTCTTCAATAAGCCCCTTAAATTCGTCTTGTTCATCTTTCCCCAAAAAGGTCTAATGATACCTTGTTTAGTAGGCCTCGTTATGAGTTGCCCTAGGTTATCTTGTTTGTCTAGTGGATGGCATGGACTATCTCCGGGATCGACGTCATATAGGTCACTAAGTGTCCCTACAACGGTTAGCTGGTATGGTGATGGGCACACTCAGAAAAGTTAATTAGCTTGATTTGAATGGCTTTGTTTGTGCGCTCGCGTACTAGTGTCCTTGCACTCAGTATACCATGTATTAAGATGGGCTTCTGGTTTTACAATAACATCCCCTTAATTGTCCAGCCTTGTCCATTTGATCCCATTGTTTACCTTTACATAGAAAATTCACACCTGGCAGGTATAACCCGGGATCCCTCACTATTGCACTACAATGGGGTTTTTTGTTTTGCGTGTTTCAACAGAATGTTTATCCAATTTTACTATCGTTTTGAATTTCTGCGTTTTGAGCCTCCTTTTGTTCTATTATGCTCACCTACATTATTTTATTTCTCCTTTTGTGGCTATTTTTTTTTTGTTTCTGCTTACTCTTGATTCTGTTTTTTGTTGTCTCGTAAATGTTGTGTTTTATTTAGTGAAATTACTCGTGTTGTCTTCATTAAGGTATTTCGTTATCACCCCCCCTTAAAATGTTTTCACTCACAATGACATCTACTTGAAATTTATTAATGAATCTAGACCTAGAAGTCCTCCAGTTTCCATGCATAGGTCGTCATCAAAACACTATAAAGTTATGTTTAAAACTTTATTTCTAAGACCTAGCTGTAGGTTCACTATTCCCCTTACAGGTATAGAATGACCAGTCACACTAACAATGTTTTTATTTCCCTGAATAAATGAAATGTTTCCCCCTTGAGAGCACTCTTTGACACTAACGAAAACGCGGCACCGGTATCAACAAGCAACGATAATGTTTGTATTTTTCCTTCAAAAGTTATGAAAACCTTGCACACAGAACCTTGCTTTTACTTCCCTCAAAAACTGTATGTGTCGTCTTGTTGATGTGCCTGCCCCAAATTTGTGCTAATACTTGTTTTGTCTCGGAGCTCCTTCCCGGGAAACGAAGGGAGGAACCCGTACCTCTTTGGGTTGCTATATGAGGGCCTTACCATCGGGCACATTCTGGCATAATGTCCCACTTGTTGGCAAAAAAAACATGTAACATTTTGTTTGTTATATCCTCGTCCAAACTGTGTCCGTCTAGGCTGAGTCCTTTATTGAGTTCTACATTCGCGAGAAAAATGGCCAACTTTATTGCATGTGTAGCAACGGATATTTAAATTATTTTGCTTTCCCTGTCCAGCATTGTTTGTACGCGGGTTATTATTTGAAAAATTACCGTAGCCTTGTTTGCGTCATATCTTCCTTTAGAAACTTGGCCATTTTTATTAGAATAATGGTGAGTATTATTCTTCTCCGACTGTTTGACTTGGGGCCGATTACTGGTTTTTGAATCCGAAAAGCATTATTACTCTCAATTAAAAATATTGTATGGCGATTTCCCTTTGGGCATTATGTCATTCTGTTCCTCAAGTTTGGCCCAAAGCTATGCCTCCTCAAATGTGTTAGGATTTTTTGTTAACACAAATCTTTTGATATGTTCCCGAGACCGCGTAAAAATTTTGTAAATCTAGGTGCCCGTTAGGGGCGCCCGCAAGCCGCGGTGCGCTACACACTCAAGCACCTTTCACCAAGCAGGTTGGGGTGATTTCGGGGGGTTACCAGCCGTCATGTAACGTATGTGACCTTGAAAACATCCCCAATCGAGGGATTTAGGTACCTGACAACACATGCCAAATTTTATTGGGGTACGACCTTCCTTCTTGGGCGAAAAAATGTCTTCAAACAGGCCAAAAATCACATTAAGGATGGTTAGCTACTGCTAGCTACTGCTACGCCAACTGCTAACATCAAATACGTACGGCCCGCGATTCGGACCAGACGGGTGGGGCTACAATGTTCATATTTTACATGGACATTAAGGTTATAGAATGATAGTCTCTTTTGAAAAAAAAGTTGAAAAAGTTTGTTGGAAGGCTTCCAAATAAAGGTTTTAAAATAAGCCTTAAACACATGGCATATAATCAACAAGTAACCATAGTTACTTGACACTTGTTGACGGTATAAGCAGAGTTAGGCGGGAAAGTGCGATACGTAAACAAATGGTGGACATTTAAAAATTTTCTTCTTTGTGTGGAACGAGAAAAGGTGTCATTATACTCTCATAAAACAAATCAGAAACCGTCCCTGGCCTAGGCCCAGATGTGGAAAATTATTTATAATGCAAAAGTGTAGGTCTAAAGTTCCATTTGGCTATAGGACTAGATAAAATTATTACTTACATTACATGTTTGACAAGCCTAGCCAACCCTAGGCCAGCACAACATAGTTCTGATATGAACTTGCTCAACTGTTTGTTTACATAATTGCAACAATCAAATCATTTCATACAACTTGTCTTTCGATTGGCCTGCGTTTATGAAGGCACTGCCATCTAGAATAAATATAGAACTTTTTCGAGCTCTTTGCTATACGCAAATCTTTTTAAAGTGTTTGGATTTCGTGATACTCTTTCAACCATAGACATCCTATATAATTGGCTAGACCAGCAGTCGGTGGTCCACTTCCGGTACAATTAGAAGCCATCTTAAAATGACAGTTTACATGTTAATCAAATGGGAGCGATTTGTGGTCAAATAGTTCTCAAGATTGCCGCCAGGTTGACAGGTAAGCATACTAGCCTTTAACACCAAATGATTACTAAATTCCCTTATGCAATCACTTCGTATTGTTTCTTTTGTTTAATACCATGCTGCACAAGCTAAAACCATATCAAACAATCCAGTAAAATACTTTATTGCATTAAAAAAGCATAAATTAAAACACCAAATCGCCATCTTGAAATGGGCCGGTTGAGTCTTCAATTTGCCACGCTCGCGCCTGTGCGGAGGTATAGGAGACTGCTAATCTAGCCTACTATAGGGGTTTAATTAATATCAATGCTTTCAACTCACAACCCATGACGTTTTCCACGATACCGTTCAAGAATACCAATTCCTTCGAAAACGAAAACGACTTCGTTTTCAAATTGCGTTTTCAACTCATCTCCCACGAACTCAAGAATTGGGGTCCAGTCCTTATACCGTCGTTATACCATGGGTTATACCACCTATACCCAGGATGTACATGAATCCGGGTCTAGATATTTTACATCCTATATTGTTACTGCTAATACCATAGAATTAAAATCAACTTTGATAAAAATATTATATTTTAGCAAATAATTTTGTAATGGAACTTGAAAAAGTAATGAGATCACACACATAACAAAAACTTGTAGAAATACAGCCAAACCTTACACACTCAAAAGGAATGAGATCTAAAAAAGGGCCAAGCTCATCTACCCTTCCACATAAACGTACAGTGTCCCATAACAGCATCCTCGAAAAGCTTGGCAAAATAGAATTTGCATGTTATTACGTTTAAATTAATTAGAAAAAAAGAACTTGGATAAACTATTACGTTAAATTAATAATCGCAAATTCTATTTTGTCAAGCTTTTCGAGGATGCTGTTATGGGACACTGTACGTTTATGTGGAAGGGTAGATGAGCTTGGCCCTTTTTTAGATCTCATTCCTTTTGAGTGTGTAAGGTTTGGCTGTATTTCTACAAGTTTTTGTTATGTGTGTATTCTCTTCTAGAACCTGTTGACGCAATTTCCTTTCTGCTTGGTAAGCACAAGGTTTCACTGTTTTCTGTCCTAAAAGTCTAATGCGCGTTTCATACTCAAGTACATTCTCATTTGTTCGTTGGGTACAATTTAAAAGATGCTCTGCATGATATGTTTGAGGATGAGCTTCTGTGAAACGTTCTGTTAATGCTGTTTGTAGTTCAGTGAATTTTGCTAATTGTAGATCCGGGCGTGAATCAATGAACAACCTAGCTGCCTCGACAAGTTTTATTCTAGTAATTATTGCCTTTTGTTCCTCCGTCCAACAGCCAAGTGCTGCTGCACCCTCAATCGCATTTAAAAATTGTGCCAAAGTTTGTCCCTTATCTGTGCCCGAAAAAGGGGAAATCAAACCCAAGACCCCCGATATAGCACTAGGTGCCTCATTTCCTGCTTGCCCTGTTACTGGCATGGTTAAAGTATTCACTCTGTCTATCAAAGTAAAAAAATCCTTGTAACCTAAACTGTGTTATTTAATTCAACCTGGTTGTACTCACGTTTGTTTCTTTTATGCGCCGTTATTTCAGCGTCCGTTTGCCGCGGAGCCTGCGTGACGAATTGAAACCTACCCCCATAAACAAATCACTTTCACTGCTTACCTCACAAGTCGACCGGTCAGCTATTGTCACATAGCTCGCGCGTTTTACGATGCACACAATGACGTATTGCGCGTCCGTTGATTATAGTAACGTAGCGTTGCACTTAAAACTTAAAAGCACTGAAGTTCGAATCCCACCGAGCTGTCACCATTGTAACAGGTTGGATTATTGAATGAAACACTTAACACACGCATTTAGAGTGATACATAATATTTATTTTAATCGCCGTTACACGAGACACTTATAATGAAATTATTAATTAAACACACAAAATATAATTACGATATACACATTCGAGTTAGACAGAGAGAGTGAGAGAGATGTAATGATAGATCCAGTGTAATGTTTGTTTCCGTAGGAAAAACCTACGTGTATTTAAGAGAAGAAACCAACCTTCCCTCGTTCAAGAGCGGAAAACCCAGCTCCCATTGGTTCGAGCGGAAAGGCCAGCTCTATGTCTGTGTATGAGCGGAAAACCCAGCTCCCATTGGTTCGAGCGGAAAGGCCAGCTCTATGTCTGTGTATGAGCGGAAAACCCAGCTCCCATTGGTTCGAGCGGAAAGGCCAGCTCTATGTGTAGTGGCACAGGAGAAACCAGTGCTGTGTGTGAGGAGGAAACACCTACCCTCTTGTAGTGATGTACCTGGTAGGAGAGACCTACCCTGACTGACTTTCAGTACCGAGCCTGGCTTCTTTTATACCCTCCACAGTCTCCAAATGCGTGGTAGACTGTCTTTGCATCCCCTAAAGTGTGGTGGACTGTGACACTGAAGAAACTAGAGTAATACACTTCTCTTGACTCTCCATAGAGGGCGTAAACAGTATTTAAAGTTAACAACAAAAAAGGTAAAAATACAATAGGTGGCGCTAGACTGTCCTTGCACACCAGTGAATGTCATTCTAAGACCAGCGGGTAGCTCGACCCTCTTGACCAAGCTAGCCGTGAGACTGCACACAAGGTTGCTGTTCACTCTCTCTCTCTCTTCCACAAGTAACATTGAATTAAATATTATACACTAGGAAAACGCTTAAGTCCCGCCGCGTTGTTGGATGAGCGTAATTGGTGCATTGAGCTGCCATGTGTTATGCGGATTTACTGTTGTTCTGTGAAAAAATCATTACTAAGTTGAAGATATTTTTAAAATTAAATTAAATTTAATAAAAAATGTAATTTAATTTAATAAAAAATTAACTTAAATTTTAATTTTTTTAATGATTCGTAATTTAAAAAAAGGAAAAAATCGTAATATTGAAATTTTCATAAGAAATAATTATTCGATTGCACACAAATTTTACACGAATATATTAATTCATAATATTAAGGTTCTGTAAAAAAATCATTACAATCGGATAAAGCATGTAGGTGTTATAAGCTGGAGAAATTTTAAAAATTGAAAAAAGTCGTAAAATTGCGATTTTCGTAAAAAATATTTTTTTGATAACGCTCAAATTTTACACGAATATATCAATTCATTAAATTAAGGTTTTGTGAAAAAATCATTACAATCGGACAAAGCATGTAGGTGTTGTAAGTCGAAGATATTTTTAAAAAATCGAAAAAAATCGTAAAATTGCGATTTTCATGAGAAATTTTTTTTCGATTGTGCTCAAAAACGTGGCAGTTCTAAGTTCAGAGATTTCGAAGACCTCCATAAAATTTCATCGCAATCGGAGTATCGGTTTAGCCGGAATCGTGCTAACAAACAGACAAAAATACAAAAAAAAGAAAAAAAAAAACATTCCGGATTTTTTTCTCCAGTGTAGTGAAATGGAATCTTCGCTTCGCTCGCTACGCTCGCTACGCTCATCCAAACACAAATTGTTCAGTTTACCCACTTATTACACATGTAAATCGATTCAATACAACGATAAAGCCAATGAACCCAAACCACTGATAAACCATTGATGGCAAAACGGCAGTCTGTTTAAATTAGCACTGGCGAAA
>JAMZAV010004829.1:0-75277 GCA_024449915.1 Sweltsa coloradensis
TGTTGTTGATTTTGTTTATTTCGATTGAGTTTTATTGGGATAAGGGCGCTTCAACCGTATGGTCATAGTGCGCCACACTAGGCTAGAGGATGTGAAGAGTAAAGTCCCATCATTTGCTGAATGATGTCGATTTAAACGGCTTAAGAAACTAGGGCGCTTTAAACCGGTTAGGTCATATTGCACCACTCTAACCTAGGGGGGAGGGGAGGAGGGGCCCATGCTGGTCAGAACCAGCCACGGGTAAGGGGAGGAAGGAGGGTTTCTCACGTCGCGGTCATAGTTAGTTAGTTATTGGGGTTTTAGGGCACAAAACAGTAAAGTTATCAGTGCCCATCGAATTTTCTGATTGCTAAATAAATATGAATTTCAAATTGAATTTAAAACGTTTACTTTACGTAAGAAATTAATAACATTATCGCTTGTCGTGGAGTTGTCTGATAAAATTTCTTTGAGGGAAGGTTTTAATTTAAAATCTTTTCTATCACTACTATATTTTGTACAGGTTTCTAAAACGTGTTTTATAGTTAAAACTTCGCCACACTCATCACAAATGGGAGGATCTTCACCTCTTAGAAGATATCCGTGAGTGAGGTATGAGCCCGCTTCTTAAACAAGCCAGAACCACTTCTTAACGGCGAGAGGAGCGACGTGAAGAGATCCAGGCTGCCGTGCTATTCTTGATTTGACGCAATTTATTGTTTTCTATCTTGTTCCAGGAATATTGTTATTGCTCTTTAAGCTTTTGTTTACAAAATGCTTTTAAATCTGAAGGAATTATTAGCTGACAGTCTATGCTGTCTTTTCACATGCTGATTTTGCACATTTGTCTGCTACTTCGTAACCAAAGATCCCGCAATGACCAGGGACCCAACAAAAAAAAAACAGACTTTTGTTTATAGGAAATATTTGTAAGTTTAATCTGAATCTTGTGAATTATGGGATGACGTGGATATAATTTCTGACATTGCTTCCAGGGAACTCAAAGTCTGTGCAAATTAGAAACTTTGATTCGTTACTCCTTCGAACATATAGTAGGCCTTGCAATAGTGCAAACAGTTTAGCACTATGTACACTGAACATTGGGTGGAGGTGGAAAGTGAAGTTACCTGGATCAGTAGTATAAGCACAACCAATAGAATCATCCATTCTAGAGCCATCTGCAAAAATACAGCTATAGTCATGAAAATGAGAACGTATTTCTTGAAATTGAGTATTGGATGTAAGACCCTTTTTGTATCGAGACAGTTTGGTGATGCAAGTCGGTTTGCAGAACGTCCATGGTGGAAAATTGAACCGTACGACGTTATGAAGGCTTAATGTAATGTTGTGTGAAATTTCTCCAACAGCTCAAGCGAACGAATGCCTACTGGTCTTATTGCTTTTGAACGCAAGAAATAACGATTTATAAAAGGGGGATTTAAAACTGCATTGAAGGATGGATTTTTGTGGTAACCTTTTCACGACGCCACATAATTAAGCATCAAGTAATTCCTTCTAGTGAGTAATGAAGGTTCTCCTGCTTTGCTGTATAGGCTGTTTACAGAGCTGGTTCGGAATGCGCCTATTGACAATCGAATACCAGTGTGGTGTACTGTATCCAACTTTCTAATGTATAAGTACTAGCAGGGTTGTAAATAAAACTAGAAAAGTCCAATTTTGAGCGGATAAGTGCCCTGTATAATTGCAGCATGATAGTTTGGTCTGCACCCCATGAAGTATTGCTGAGAGCACGGAGAATATTCAAAGATCTATTGCATTTTTGGCTAATCGAGCAGAATGGTGGGACGTAAGCGGTGACGCGGTGAAACTAGGTGTCGACAGGCCTGTGCTGGTCAGAACCAGCCACAAGCGTATGGGGAGGGCTGGGGTTCCCCCACGTCGTGGTCGTCTCCGTCCGTGTTGTCATTGTCGTCGCCGTCGGGGAGGTAGTCAAAGGGAAGGGGAAAGTTCCCCGACGACGACCCAGAGCTCGCTATTACTTTCAGGGAGAAGAACTTCCCTAATCACGGGCCAAACCACGAGAAGGGTAGGTGATACAAGACTTTGCTGCACTATACATTACAGAAACCACGAGTGACGTCGTAATCCGCGTCAATCATTCAATATACCAGCGCACAAGGCCTTCTTGGCCGCTCAAAGCCCTGGCTTTGCGGCCTTGTTTCGCACAAACATGGCTGAGAATGAAAATAATGTTATCAAGATTTTGGATGTTCAATATAACATCATAAACGAGTTGTTGAGGTTCAAATACACAGGCGTGAGAATCTAGGGTGCTATAATCAGTTAGGTCATATTGCGCCGCCTGTGGTATTAAAAAATAATGAAATGAGTTTTGATTTTGGATATTGCTTTACGTCTCATATTTATGCAACTTGGCTAATCGAGACGAAGGGAGGGACGTAAGGTATGACAAGGGGGAAAAGGGGTGGACAAGCCTGTGCTGGTCAGAACCAGCCACAAGCATATGGGGAGGGCAGGCGATCCCCCACGTCGTGGTCGTCTCCGTCTGTGTCATCATCCGTCCGTGTTGTCTTTGTTGTCGCCGTCGGGGAGGTAGTCAAAGGGAAGGGGTTCCCCGACGACGACCCAGAGCTCGCCATTAGTTTCAGGGAGTAAAACTCCCCTAATCACGGTTTTGATGATGATATTTTTTTAAGTTTATAAACTGGAATAAAATGATGGTGATTGTTTTGGTAAGTATGCTTCTGATTTGGATTGGATAGGATATTGCTTTACGTCTCATATTTATGCAACTTGGCTAATCGAGACGAAGGGAGGGACGTAAGGGATGGCGCGGGGGGACAAGGGGGGGACAGGCCTATGCTGGTCAGAACCAGCCACAAGCATACAGGGAGGGCAGAGGTTCCCCCACGTCGTGGTCGTCTCCGTCTGTGTCATCCGTCCGTGTTGTCATTGTCGTCGCCGTCGGGGAGGTAGTCAAAGGGAAGGGGTTCCCCGACGACGACCCAGAGCTCGCCATTAGTTTCAGGGAGTGAAACTCCCCTATTCACGGGCCAAACCGCGAGAAGGTGTCGAGTTGGAATTTGAAGGCCCAAAGTATGCTTCTGTATGCTTCTATAATTATTTTCGTTCATCGTAACAAAACACAACCAACAGATGGGCGCCCTATGACCGCATTGTTGGGGTGAAGACGTTGCCACACAGAACCAAGCACGTTATCTGGGTCTTGAGTTTTACTATATTCTCAGCTGGTAACTCATTGCCTAGAAACACTTTACACCGTCCTCAAGAGATTGAACCTCTTGTTTCTCGTCAGGGGTGGCCTCCAAGGCTGCAGTAATCGAACATTATTCAAGACATACATATCCTTCAAGTTCAAGTTCAAGTTCAAGTTTTTATTAATCAGTTGATTTATACAAGGTACAAATATGGATTTCGTCAAATTATTAATAAGTACAAAGATATCATAGTTATAAGTAGTATGTAAGAGGAAAGTTCAGAATATTTTTATGTTATGTACAGGCCCAGGCCTTTAGTATGAAACATAGAATAGAACAAAATAAATATGTACACTGTTGGCAACACTTAAAATAAAATAAACTAGGAAGGCCTGGCACAAGATTAATAACAATTGTGTACCAGCACACACAGACAAAGAGTAGACATGTAAGAAATTGCTTCTTGAAAGGGATGACAAAAAATAAGCTTCCAATCAGATGGAAGGAAGGTATAATATACATAGGCCTAAATAGAATATAGTAAGTATGCCCTATGTGATGAAATATTTACATACTATTATTATTATTATTTATTTTCAATATGTATGGATTACAAATACGTACATATTGCTGGTGGCAAGAGTAGAGCAAGGCCCCATAACACAATGTGCCTTGCCACCAGTTTAATATCTAAATGTTAAATTAAACAGCAACTTAATACACAGTAACAATATATACAAGCAATATACTACAGTTAACCTACTAGGCCTATAACAGATGGGTACCTATAAGAAATACACATATTATATACTTATATATCGGTGATGGATTTTCTGAGAATGAATGAGGCAATTAATCCACATTTTGTGAGTTTGTTAGTGGGTGCATCTGTGTTTCATTCGTTTATCTTCAGTGAATGTATGTGTGTGAGTGTGCGTGTGTTAGTGCGAGTGTGAGTGTGAGTGTGAGTGTGAGTGTGAGTGTGAGTGAGAGTGTGAGTGTGAGTGGAGTGTGAGTGCGAGTATGTGAGTGTGAGTGTGAATGGGAAAGTGAATGAGTGTGGGTGTACGTGTTTCTGGTCTAAGCCATTTGACTATCTAGTAGGCCACGCCTCAAGTGAGCTCCAAAAGATTTAATTTCGCTCAATTGCCTAGTATTTGGGTCCAGAGAGTTATACAAGGTTATTGCGCGACAAAAGAATCCTCTCCTGTATAGTTCAGTCCGCGCGAAAGGAGGATACAGCGCGACTCCTTTCCCGTATCGAACTGATCTGTACCCGAGCTGCACTCTAGACAGAGGGTCAAGGTCGATGATATTCAGAAACATTTTTTTCACGAACAATACATCTATTTCATTTAGTGTGTTTTCTATTGACAAAATGTTACACATTTCCAGCCGCTCAGATCGTCCACAGTCCTTCCTATTCGTGATAAATTTCGTTGCCCTGTTCTGTATAGTTTCTAGCTTAGTTATGTTCCCCTGTGTAGTCGGGTGCCATGCAGGGCACCCATACGTGATTACAGATTTAACTAAACTAAGATACACAATTCGTTTCACTTTCGGACGAGCACTGTGAAGGGTGCGAGATAAAAAGCCGAGTAATTTGGCCGATTTGTTCCTCACAATCTCGGTTTGTATGTTCCATTTGAGGTCATTTGACACTGTTATACCCAGGATTTTCATCACTGAAACAGTGCCAATAACTTTCCCATTTATGATGTACGAACTTACCCTGGGCTTTCTTGAGATCGTGATTGTCATGTGGGTGGACTTGCTGTGGTTCAGGGCCATGCAATTTACTTCACACCACATTTCAATGTTAGCTAGGTCTGCTTGAAGAGCCACTTCATCATCTTTACATTTAATCTCTCTATACACTGTACAATCGTCGGCATATTGGCGAATGCGGGAATTTATACACTGTGGTAAGTCCATCATGTAAATGGTGAACAATAGGGGCCCTAAGACAGACCCTTGTGGCACGCCAGACACAACATTACACTCACTTGAACACGCTCCATCGTAGACCACACGCATACTGCGACCCACTAAGAAGCTACTGATCCACCCTATAACCTGGCCGGAGATGTTGTAACGCTGGAGCTTGGCAAGCAGACGTCGATGAGGGACCCTGTCGAACGCCTTCGCCCAGTCCAGTGATAAATAATAAATAAATAAAATAAATTTTATTTAGAGTCTACCCACTCAGTTATATAACTGATTTTCAGTGGGGGACTTTAAATCAAAGCGACCAAGCCAACCTTGCAGGCCCCGACGCAATCGACGAGTGAGCGATAACCAACCAAAGATCGATATTTTTAATAGGAAATACAGCAATCAGTGGTATGGACAGTGCGAACACCCGCGAATCAACGCCAGAATCAACAAGGCCGATTCAGAACAACTCTGAAATTTATTATGTGCTTCGTTGCTAGGACTACCAGCTTACCTGCGATGACGTCGATCCGCGTACCAGCAGTAGCATCCAGCGTCTGTTGCCAGTCATCGATGGCCCCAGCGAGCATAGTGACGCATGATCTCCTCGGTAGAAAGCCGTGTTGTTGCGTGTTGATCGCTTGCATGTTGTGTAGGTGTGCCATTATTCTACTGTTGACAACCCTCTCCATGATTTTCCCAACAACAGATGTCAAGGAAATCGGGCGGTAGTTGTTGACGTCGCTTCTTTTCCCACTCTTGAACACAGGAACAACGTTGGCCTGCTTCCAGTCATTGGGCAGTTTGCATTGTTGCATGGAAGTTTCAAAAACGTGGCAGAGTGATGGAGGAATTTCCTTGGCGCATTCATATAGTATTTTAGCAGGTATGTTGTCAGGACCCAGAGCACCGCCGGGACGAATTTTTTTTATGGCTCGGGTTACTTGAAGAGGAAGAAACGAGATTGTTTGGAGAGGGGGGTGTTCGTGTGATTTTGGGAAGTTTGGGGGACAGAGGTTGTCATTTGAATCGTTAGGGAGAGAGAAGTTTTTTTGAAACTTGGTTACAAATGCCTCGGAAATTGCTTGCGGGTTACTTACATTTACATTATTTACAGTGAAGTGGTGAGGCGCGGAGCTGCCACTTTTACTATGTACATATCCCCAAAGTTTTTTTGGGTTGCCGTCGCCAGTGGGTTAGGAACAACAGATAGTACCGGTGCAAAGATAAGATGTTAAGCCATCAGGCTGGCTTGTCATAGTAAATGTACAATATAGATAATAGATATTATAATACGTTCATTTGCCCGGTGCTTTCGACACTTGAACAATACGCATCACAAGAACGCAAAGTTATCCACCGAATTGCTCGACTCCCTCCATGTACCACAAATGAAGATGTCAAAGAACTATTACATAATCAATCCATCTCCAACGTATTCATCTTCTTCATTTATATAAACAAAATTTAAACACTAAAAATCATAATGATATGTGAGACATTGTCACTTGTCATATTCCTGTATCTATCGAAGCTAATTTTAAATATCCAGTACCATTTGATACGATTCCATAACTTCATCAATTTTTAGTAAATTTTCAATCCAATTCAATTTATTATCATTAACTGTGGATTTAACTCTGTCGTTTTGACATATTTTGATCAGTTGATATTCGATGTTTATTAAAACATTGTCAGCTAACAAGGCACATACTGCTGTTAAACCACGTGTGAGCTTAAGAGGGTACAGAAATGTCTATAACCCTACACTGGTCAACCTGCCCCGTCAAGACACGTGATAAATACAAAACAACTAAATAACTATGCTTATTATTACATTGATGGACGAGAAAGTTACAAGTATATCATTTCTCAATGACTTTAAAATATCTTATACCGGGCGATAAAGTGATGGCTGATCGAGGATTTACCATAAGAACTGAACAAGCAGCGATGCAGGTTAAATTGATTGATTGGATATTGCTCAACGTCTCATATCTTGGAGGCGCGAATAATCTTTGCCGTTGAAGCGCCCTTAAACTACTAATACTAATACTATGCAACTTGGCTAATCGAGACGAAGGGAGGGACGTAAGGGGTGACGTGGGGGGGGTGGACATTAAACACCCCAGCAATAACACGTGGTCAGACACAACTGTAGGAAGAAGTAACTCGTACCGGAAGAGCAGCATCTATACTCCACGTAGAGAGAGACAGAGCGATTGCCCGCAAAGAAAACTCTTTAAAATTAATGTGGTTCTTAAAAATATTTCTTCAACATTAGATAACTTAGTTCTTATCTGTACTGCATTAAAAAAATGTAATGAGTCATCTTAAATATATCTAGATGTTGAAAATGAAGACATACCTCGAATTATTAGGTGGCATTTGCTTTTACCCAATCGTAATGTTCTCTGAAGTTCATTTGGATTTTTTGGATTGGATATTGCTTTATATTTATGCAACTTGGCTAATCGAGACGAATGGAGGGACGTAAGGGATGACGCGGGGGGACAAGGGGTGGACAGGCCTGTGCTGGTCAGAACCAGCCACAAGCATATGGGGAGGGCAGGGGACTCCCCACGTCGTGGTCGTCTCCGTCTGTGTCATCATCCGTCCGTGTTGTCTTTGTCGTCGTCGTCGGTGAGGTAGTCAAAAGGGAAGGGGTTCCCCAACGACGACCCAGAGCTCGCCATTAGTTTCAGGGAGTGAAACTCCCCTATTTACGGGCCAAACCGCGAGAAGGTGTCGAGTTGGAATTTGGATTGCGGACGCGTCAACCGTCAGTTCATAATGCGTTACGTGAATCAAAGCTGTTCTGAAGAACATAAGCTCTGCCTAATTAATTGGATAAATGGTTGGTCAGATGGATGTCTAAACGAAATGTGTATCTATTGATTGATTAGATATTGCTTAACGTCTCATATTTATGCAACTTGGTTAATCGAGACGAAGGGTGGGACGTAAAAGATGACGCGGTGGGACAAGGGGTGGACAGGCCTGTGCTGGTCAGAACCAGCCACAAGCGGATGGGAAGGGCAGGGGTTCCCCCACGTCGAGGTCGTCTCCGTCTGTGTCATCATCCGTCCGTGTTGAACAGAACGATGCTTTGCAACTACAGCATAGCCTTCCTTATACAACACATTCTCTAGTTAAGCCAACTCATGGTACTATGAAGGGCAAACAAGAACAGACCAGAGACAAACTATGTCCTCCTCAAACAAGAACATCAGACTGACTGGAGAGAAGGAGGCGTAGGCGGCAGCTTCTCATTGCGAGCATGGCCGTGATTGGTTATGGTGCGAGGTGGTGGGGGTGGCTACACGATGCGCGCGCCGATCCTTTGTTGTCTGAGCCTTGGTGGGAGGGCACTTGTACGCTACAGACTGTTCCAAAAATATTGATAGCAAGAATTATTTGTGCATCTGTCTGTTTGGGCCTGACACCAAATGAAATAACGAATTGAAGAGAGTTTCAAAGTAAACCTATCTTATTTTTATGAATTAGTTAATGTTGTTTTAGGGCACTCAGCAGTTTAGTTATCTGTGTCAGTAAAAGGTTTTAAAAGGTTATATTTAAAATGTATTTTATATTATTAAAAACCGCTATACACTGTTTAAGAAATTAAAAACATTGTCTAGGGTTTGGAACCTTCTAATAATATTTATTTTCGTTGCTCCGGGTGAGTCTTTTCATGGCTTCACAAAGCAATATCTGGATACCTGGATGATCACGCTATGATATTTGCAACAAATATTTTGCACCACTCCAGTATAAAATAACTCCTGCTAGGCACAACCAGCTAAACAAAACCGATGTTCCAATCATATTTACTCACCAAACTCAGGGAAAAGAACTTTAATAAACATTTCTCCCCCAGTCTCAAGTTTTGTAAGCGCTGCTGTAATCGTAGCCGATATAAAATTAAATATTTTTATTTGATGGATTCTACATGTGAATAACTTGTAAGTTACATACGCAGAGTAGTGCTTAGTAAGTATAATATATTAAAACACAGCGTGACACGGTGGTGTAGACAAGCTGACGATATATTATGACGATATCTCCATCACAATGCAAGGAATATGCGATAGTAAACGGAAGTTAATGGATGTGTTCACTGGAAAACCAAGCAAAAACAAGATTCTTGGTGTTCAAATTGTCATTTTTATGCGACGAAATGTCACAGATGTGCAACAACAAATATCACTTGCTAGGGGAAGCAGCCTTCTCTATCCGAGAGTGGTTGTTAACCCCTTTCAGGGATTATGGTAACTTGACCAATGCCAACAGAAACTACAACTACGAGCTATCAGCAACCAGGGTTCTTATAGAAAATGCATTTGGAGTTTTAAAGGCTCGATTTCGACAAATAATTAGAACAGACTTTCATTGTGTTGACCCAACCACAAAGTTTATTCTCTCTTGCTGTGTCTTGCACAATCTATGTATTACTCAGATGACATATGGGATGAAGTAGTTCGTGATGTGGAAGTCAATGATGTCGATGGTAACGAAGGCGGCAAAACGAAAGAGCTTTGCGAATGCTGGGTGAAGTTAAACGTGAAAACATCAGCGAGCAGTAAGGTAGGATTGTAAGGTGATGTCGTCCACATGTATCTGAACAGCTCAAGTAGACATCTCTGTTTTGGACATGATCCCGATCTGTTCGAATTAATGGAGTCTATAGTCGCTCTCGACAAAGTCGGCAACGAGAGTACTGGAAACAAAGAGATCCATGAAAGGAGGTCAATCTCCCGATTCCATCCCTATGGAGATGAGGGACTGTCCCGTTTTGGTATCTTTCCAACTACATTTTCTCCAATTTAGTAGTTAAAAACCAAATAAGAAGAGAAAACAAGTTGTACCCAATAACTTTTCGCCCCCATTGCGGAGAGTCTGGAGCAACCCATCACCTTGCAACAACTCTCTGAGAGCATCAACCGTGGATTCCTTTTAGAACAGGTAAAATTAATATAATAATATAAAATAATATAAAACTTTCACCCAAAAATGAGTTTTATTCTTCGTTTTCTAAGTGTATATCATTGTTTTGATTTGTTTAGATCAAACGTTGATGTATGTTTAAAAAAATTGTCTGGTGCTTTCAACGGTGATAAATGTTGAAAAATTAAAAGTTATTATTCCAAAATTTAAGGGTTATTGTAAAGAACCAGCTTGGCCGCTAGATGGCGTAGGTTGGTTTGTGGTTCAAAAGATCGGTCGCTACGTCGATAACAGTTGGGGCCGCGTTCGATGCTGTAACTGCTGCTTAGTATTTCTTGTTGTCGCTAGGTCGCGCGTGGTGTCTTCCGATCATCTCTGGTGAGCGAATGACTGGTTACGAGGGTGTAGATATTCTCACGGTGGTGTGTGAGAACCAAGTACTTGACTTTCCAGAACGTAGCGATAAGTGTTCGTGTGTTTATGTTAGGGTGTCTGGGCGAGACTAATCTGCTGTGGGAACTTTCCGATAAGGGGTCCGTTCGTCTGGGGTTTGTTTAGACTACCACCCTAGTCGTCAGACTGGGACGTATGTGGAAGGAAGGCTACGAGTTCTTATGTTCTATACTAGCCTGACTGACAGATGAATACAATGAATATCCAATTACAATTTGAAAATATAAATGATTATAAAATTACAAATTAACATTGATTGTGGACTGACTGATTTGAATATGAACTTTGACAGATTTAAATAAACTTTAGCAATAAAAATTGATGAAAGTGAAAATAAATATATAGATGAAATTAATTGATTGATTATCAGAATCGACTATTTCGTGGTTGATTGGTCCGTACGTAGGTACATAACATTACACTACAAAGAAGCGGTTTTTTGATTGGATTGATTGGATATTGCTTTACGTCACAAATTTATGCAACTTGGCTAATCAAGACGAAGGGAGGGACGTAAGGGATGACGCGGGGGGACAAGGGGTGGACAGGCCTGTGCTGGTCAGAACCAGCCACAAGCATATGGGGAGGGCAGGGGTTCCCCCACGTCGTGGTCGTCTCCGTCTGTGTCATCATCCGTCCGTGTTGTCTTTGTCGTCGCCGTCGGGGAGGTAGTCAAAGGGAAGGGGTTCCCCGACGACGACCCAGAGCTCGCCATTAGTTTCAGGGAGTGAAACTCCCCTATTCACGGGCCAAACCGCGAGAAGGTGTCGAGTTGGAATTTGAAGGCCCTGTGTCATCATCCGTCCGTGTTGTCATTGTCGTCGCCATCAAGGAGGTAGTAAAAGGGAAGGGGAAAGTTCCCCGACAACGACTCAGAGCTCGCCATTAGTTTCAGGGAGAAAAACTCTTCTAATCACGGGAAGGTTGCGATTTGGAATCTGATGGCCCTGACCTAACTGATTCCGCGTAAACACGTTTTATTTTTATGTGCTTTTTAAATATGATGTAAATGGTTATTGTGACACAATTCTAGTCGTCTTCTTGCATTTCAAAATTAAATTTTGAATGGATATTGCTTAACGCCTCATATTTATGCAACTTGGCTAATCGAGACGAAGGGAGGGACGTAAGGGATGACGCGGGGGGACAAGGGGTGGACAAGCCTGTGCTGGTCAGAACCAGCCACAAGCATATGGGGAGGGCAGGGGCTCCCAAAAACGTGGTCGTCTCCGTTTGTGTCATCATCCGTCCGTGTTGTCATTGTCGTCGCCGTCGTGGAAGTAGTCAAAGGGAAGGGGTTCCCCGACAAACGACCCAGAACTCGCCATTAGTTTCAGATAGTGAAACTCTCCTATTCACGGGCCAAACCGCGAGAAGGTGTCGAGTTGGAATTTGAGTGCCCATTTCAAATTAAAGATTAAGCGTGGATGTAAAACATTTAAATTGCCCTACCAATGTTCCTTTCAATGGTTGCTCAAACTGTGGTTGCTTGTAAAACATTGCAACACTGATGTTTATGTTTGTGTCCTCTCTAGTCCAACAGTCTTGAGTTTTTATGATTTTTTTTTTATTGATTGGATTTTGGGCTTCTCGTCTCATATTTATGCAACTTGGCTAATCGAGGCGAAGGGTGTGAAGTTAGGGATGACGCAAGGGGACAAGGGGTGGACAGGCCTGTGCTGGTCAGAACCAGGCACAAGCGTATGAGGAGGGCAGGGGTTCCTTCACGTCGTGGTCGTCTCGGTTTGATTGATTGATATTGCATTACGTCTCATTTGATTGGATATTGCTTTACGTCTCATATTTATGCAACTTGGCTAATCGAGACGAAGGGAGGGACGTAAGGGAGGGACGTAAGGGGACGCGGGGGGACAGGCCTGTGCTGGTCAGAACCAGCCACAAGCATATGGGGAGGGCAGTGGTTCCCCCACGTCGTGGTCGTCTCCATCTGTGTCATCATCCGTCCGTGTTGTCTTTGTCGTCGCCCGTCGGGGAGGTTGGGTTAAAGGGAAGGGGTTCCCCGACGTCGACTGTGTCATCATCCGTCCGTGTTGTCATTGTCGACTTTTCGTCGCCGTCGGGGAGGTAGTCAAAGGAAGTGGAAAAGTTCCACGACGACGACCCAGAGCTCGCCATTAGTTTCAAAGTAGAAAAACTCCCCTAATCACGGGCCAAACCACGAGAAGGTAGCGAGTTAGAATTTGATGGCACTTAGTCTTATGAGAAATACATCTTGTTTCATTACTGTGATTTATGTTTCCAGTTGAAGTGTATAATCTGTGATATCAAATTACATCCGTAACATTCAATAAAGTAGCCACGGAGAGTGTTATAACTCAACAGCCTCAAGAAAAGTGTGAGAGCACATGTCACATTTCACACATTTCTTTAATGATATTTCACCTTAAAAACAAACTTCAAAATGAGATTTGGAGCAAAACAATATCGCAAATGATGTCCAGGATGACGTGAGAAACTAGCGAGCTTCAACCGAGTCGTCATATTGCGCTGTGTGCCATATTGCAAGCTAATAAAATTATGTTGTTTGTTTGTGTTTTATATGGTTTTCTAAGCAATGGAAGAAAAGAATGGAATACAATAATAAAGGCTGTTTCGTTAACCGACCGTCACCTTTAGAATAACGGGTGCAGTTACGTCCTCAACACAACAGCTGAAGCTGGGTCTAGTGGTGACGTCACGAGTAAGGGTGTCAGAGCGTAGCACAACGGGCTTTTTTTGATGTTGTAGGAGAACGGGTTTCCCAGGTGTAGGCAACCGTGTCCGTCATCTGGACAACACATTCAGACCTATAATGTAGGTTTTAAATTTAATAGAATTGTGTAAAAAACCCGTAGAACGTGGAGTTGTACTCGTTTATTAGTATTTGTATTATTTGTTTTAGGGCTCTTAAAACCCAAAGATTATTCGCGCCTCCAAGATACAACAATTTCTATAAGTGTTATTTACCACCATTTATACTTCTTTCCAAGGGGAGGAACGTAAGGAGAGACGCAGGGAACAAGGGTTGGGGACAGGCCTGTGCGGGTCAAAACCCAGCCACAAGAGTATGGGGAGGGCAGAGGTTCCCCCACGTTGTGGTCGTCTCCATCTGTGTCATCGTCCGTCCGTGTTGTCATTGTCGTGACATATGACATATTCTCTCCGTGCACTGTTTTAAAAAAACATCAAAGTCGCTATGCTTTCCCCGTAATATCTTGTTTTTGTTTTTCTTATTTGTGTATTGTAAGTATTGTTTGTTATAAGTTCGCTATTGTTATAGTTTCAAGTGAAAATGTCTTAAAAATAAAAACAGTTTAAAAATTATTAACAATCAACATAGCATTGAATCATGACAACCCTAGAAAAGGCAACAGTTAAACTAGAATGCACTTGTCAATGGCTAAAGAGAAGCAGACGAAATATATAAATTTTTAAAACACTTATTACAATGTCGAATGACATTTTTTAAACATTTCTTTAAAAACTTATCCAAAGAAAAGAAAAACTCAAGAACTCCATAACACGGGCGAGGCCCAGACATCAACTGCGCAGTCTGTTCTGGCGGAAAAAAACACATTCTAGAGCACAAAACTTGGACAAAAAAACTCCTACTTGTCCCCCAAGAAAGAATAAAGAGCATATAAATTCCTTCAGTCTGGACAGAACAGACAACCTCCCCAAGTAAACACTAAATAGAATTTTATTTGGATAAGATGCGGTGAAGTAAGGGGGTTCTCACGTCGAGGTCGTCGTAGCCTTTGTTGTAGTTACTTGTGTCATTGTCATCATCGTCGGAGAGGTCGTCAAGGGAAAGGATAAAGTGGTTAATGGATTGTTATTATGATCTGTACTTTTATTAAATAAATTACTTCGAATTATAAATAGAGATAGTTGGTCTCATTTGTCATATGATAGGCAAGGCATTGTAGTTCGAACCAACCAATCCCAACAAAAAACCAATATCGTTTGAAGGTGTCGCAACGAGCGGTACTTATCATCGAGAGATTGTGGATTGGATTGGATTGGAACGAGAGCTAATATGTGTGCCAAGTATGGGTGAAATGTCGCTCTGGGCTAATGTGAACCATGATGTATCAAACGACCAGGTCTTGGGTTCACAGGTTATGGTATGGGCCAGAGAGACAGGGCCATTGCCAAGCGTGCATTTGCTGTGATGTCACGTAGTATAACCTCAAAATGGAAGCAGCCATGAGCGTATTTCTTCGCGCACGAAGCCATGTCCTCCACGGGCACGAACAGATTCCATGGGAGATTTAATATTCCAGTAAGAAAAGTGAATATCATTGTAAAGTAATCATTAGTGATCGAGGCTCCAACTTCATTTAAACCAAACTAAGGGAAAAACACTACTGTAGACAACCATATTTTTTGCAAAACGGGAGACCAATCTTTGTCATTTTTCAATATGCCACATTTTTAAAAGTGTACATAACAATTTATATAGTTATGAAATCGGACACAACAAGGGGGTGGCAAAAAAGGAACATATTACAAAAACCCTTTTTTTAAAATTGATGATAACAAAAAATTAATATTAAAGGACCTAATTTAACACAAAAAACATATTGAATCTACCATTTCTAGCTATGAAAGTAAAGCGAGCAGCGCAAGTGTTCAGTCATTCCGTGGTTGTGGCATTGAAACCTTTGTTTCCGCTGGCATCATGGAAAGTTCATCCGAATCCACAGAGCACTTATGTGATCAAATGGACCAACTGTTTGATACTTTAAACAGTAGACACCAGTATTATTTAATTTTTTTTTATCAATATTTTGCATTAATTTTTTTATATCATTAAGCAGACTGCACATGCCATTTTATAAAAAGAAGGGACCCCCAAAATGTGTTGGACGAAATCCTTTTAAGTATTGCTTCCCCACGGGGAAAAGGGCACGGCACGCTACTACAGGCCCCGGCTGGCCTCTCTAGAACGTTAAGGCTGTTCCACTTCCCCCGTCGTGCGAGAGTCTGCAGCCTCCTCGATAGCATCCCCCCATCAGTCATAAAGTCTGCGTACAAATGTCACGTACAATTTGATATGTGTTTTATTGTCTCTTTTGTTTTCAGCGAGACTGGAATGTGGGACCGCGTACGGTACCAAGCAATGCCGCTTTACGGGCCTAGCATCAGGGAAATAGGTTGCAAAGAGTAACCAAGATTTTGACCCTTTACATTGGATTTTTTTAAATTGGATATTGCTTAACGTCTCATATTTATGCAACTTGGCTAATCGAGACGAAAGGGAGGGACGTAAGGGATGACGCGGGGGGACAAGGCCTGTGCTGGTCAGAACCAGCCACAAGCGTATGGGGAGGGCAGGGGTACCCCCACGTTGTGGTCGTCTCCGTCTGTGTCATCATCCGTTCGTGCTGTCATTGTCGTCGCCGTCAAAGGGTATGGGAAACTTCCCCGACGACGACTTAGAGCTCGCCATTATTTCAGGGAGAAAAACTACCCTAATCGCCGGCCAAATCACAAAAAGGTTGCGAGTTGGAATTTGATGGCCCTAATATCATTTATATTTCCTACATTCGAGAAGACGCCATTTTACACAATAATTGATTGATTGATTGGATGTTGCTTAACGTCTCATATTTATGCAACTTGGCTAATCGAGACAAAGGGAGGGATGTAAGGGGTGAAGCGAGGAACAAGGGGTGGACAGGCCTGTGATGGTCAGAACCAGCCACAGGCAAATGGAGAGGGCAGGGGTTCCCCACGTCGTGGTCGTCTCCGTCTGTGTCATCATCTGTCCGTGTTTACATTGTTGTCGCCGTCGGGGGGGTAGTCAAAGGGAAGGTGTGAAATTTCCCCGACGTGACCCCGAGCTTTCCATTAGTTTCAGGGAAAAAGAATTTTTTGTGAATGGATATTGCTAAACGTCTCATATTTATGCAACTTGGATAATGGAAACGAAGGGTGGGACGTAAGGGGTGACGCGGGGGGACAAAAAGGGGGGGCCAGGCCTGTCTGGTCAGAACCAGCCACAAGCGTATGGGGGAGGCAGGGGTTCCCCCACGTCGTGGTCGTCTCCGTCTGTGTCAGCAATCCATCCGTGTTTTGTCATTCGTCGCCGTCGGAGAGGTAGTCAAAGGGAAGGGGAAAGTTCCCCAACGGGCGACCCCGAGCTCGCCATTTGTTTCAGGGAGAAAAAAATCCCCTAATCATGGGCCAAACCCCGAGAAGTTTGCGAGTTGGAATTTGATGGCCCTTAAATTCTTTGAAATTCAACATCGAAAACGTTTTTTTTTCCATTAATTACGTGTTTTTTTTCCGACAAAGAAATAGTTCGCAGGTAGATGCTTCGGTCTGGGGTCTGGCGAAATTACTTCTGAGCTAACTATAATGGCAAACGAAAGTGATCGGGTGTCGTGGAAAAGATCGACGCTGACTGTGCAGAGTACGGGAAGAGTGTATTTCAGCAAGTATGGTGCTCAATGCAATCCAGGCCACCCCCATGCATTGCCTTGCGGTACTCGTGGCCGACTACGGGGGTTCACCACCACGCGGAAGAAGAGCGATATCAAGCAATGACCGAGCGACCGTCCGGACATTTTCCGGGAGATCTTCAGAGCCACTGGAAGCGCAACGCTGAGCCAATTCTGTGTTGTCCTTTTGATGTAAGTAGGGGAGGGGATATTATACATAAGTATCCATACATAATTGCTGATTTTTGTCATAAACATTGTGCAGTTTGAATTATATTAGGGAATTTACTGCTAATCTAACCACCCTTTTAATTTATTCGTTTTACAAAAGGACCATGCCTGCTAAATAATTTTGATGTGTTTCATAAAAGTTCAATCTATTTGGCATACCTGAGTTGAGGGGCTGTTTAAATGGCCAACAATAACACACAAGGCAATATTTGGATATTAAAAGATGATAAAATAATCTGGATTGTTTAAAAAGTCGAGATGAGACTATCACTTTCATGGGACGAGGGCGAACTCTTAAAAAAACTAGCTACATGGACGGATGTTTATCGTCTCTGGACCGAAAGTCGATGGGTCTTCAGTTGTAAATATCTTAATAAGTATACACATTATTAACTTAATTCGATCGATAAAAATACTGTAAAAGCGGCCCCAAGCCGACCACATTTTTGTTCATTCTGGCAAAAGTCATCCGATTGCAAGAAAATATACAGAAATAAAGCCATACAATTATTACTTTAATTTAAAATGTATCGATGATGGATATGTCAAAGTCCATATTTATGCAACTTTGGCTAATCGAGGAGGCACGAAATATTTAAAAAAAAAAAAAGTCACTCGCAATGGCAGAAAATAGATTTTAAATCTTTTTCCAGAACATTTTAAAAAAAAGTGGTTTTTAGTATTAGGAGATTTAGGGCGCTTTTACAGCTAAGATTATTCGCGGTTCCAAGATAAAACAATTTCTATAAGTGTGAGTTACTTCCATGTATACTTATTTCTAAGAAGGGGACGTCAGGGCTGACGCGGGGGAAAAGGGGTGGACAGGCCTGTGCTGGTCAGAACCAGCCACAAGCGTATGGGGAGGGCATTTTTTTTCTTTCTTCGATATAGGACATGGCACTGCCTGTTGATGTAAGTAGGGAAGGAGTCATTATAACTTATGTTATATATTTTTATATATATATATATATATATATATATATATATATATATATATATATATATGTTAAGTTATACTTTACGGAAATAATCACGCTTTATTGGATGTTTAAAACAAATATTTAAATAAAAACTTCAACGTTTCAGAAGACTAGGCTTCCATTTTCAAGAAGAGTTGGTATAAAACAATAAAAACAAAACATCAGCAACACAATAAAAATATAAACAAACTTAACCGCCTTACAAAGGCAAACCAAATAGTAAGTACAAAAGCAAATCAGGTGCAGTGAAACTTTTTAACCACATCACTGTGCTAAACGCTTTGCTTGACTTCTAGTCACCCTTCTCACAGGCTCATTCTGTTCTTCAACTGATGTTGTAGAATTGCTGGAAATTGTAGGACTTAAATGTTGACTTCTTGTCAACATTCTTGTAGGAGGATTCTGGTCAACTGTTGGTACGACTCTTGGACCATGTGTATCCAGCGCAGAGTCTGGATTATCTGTTTTATGGTTTTCAGGCACCAATCTATTTGCCAAAACAGGCTTCCAAGACTGGGCCAGACGTTTGCCATCATCTCGCTTGTTCAAGTTATGAGGGCGTTTTTCAATTTCTACTGCCTCTCTGACGATACGGCTAGTCAGATGGCTGATCATGGCAAGAGACCTCATTCCTTCAAAGTCTATCGAATGACCCTTTTTCTTGACATGTTGCGCCAAAGCAGAAGTGGTTTCCAGCTTGTTGACTGCAAGCATGTGTTCTTGTAGGCGCATTGACATGTTTCGCCCTGTCTGGCCAATATAAGTCTGGGAACAGTCTGCACATGGGATCTCGTAGACGCCCCAACCCTCCAAAGGTATCTTATCTTTAGGACCACCAATCATTTTACCCAGGGTCCTGTCTGTTGAAAAACCACGTCTTGATGTTTTCTTGAGCTAGTATATGGCCGATCCGGTCTGTTGTCCCTCTCACATATGGCAAATATGCAGTAGCTCTTGGTTGAACTGATGGCTCGACGTCTACCGAAGCAAGTTGTATTTCCGCTCTTGTTTTTCTATTCCAAGCCTTGTAAAACAACCGGTTTGGAAAGCCATTACTAAGCAGTGCTCCACGTAAGGCAGAACCTTCTTCTTCCAAATGTTCAACGTCGGTTATTCGTCGCGAACGTGTAGCCAAAGTAAAAGCTATTGAACGAAGTTGTGACGGGTGATGATGTGAAGAGGCCTGCAAATACCTATTGGTATGAGTTGGCTTCCTGTACACAGTATGACCTAGGCGCCCATCAGGTCTCCGGATTATTAAAGTGTCAAGAAACGGCAATTTTCCATTTACTTCAACCTCCATTGTACGAGATCCCATGTGCAGACTGTTCCCAGACTTATATTGGCCAGACAGGGCGAAACATGTCAATGCGCCTACAAGAACACATGCTTGCAGTCAACAAGCTGGAAACCACTTCTGCTTTGGCGCAACATGTCAAGAAAAAGGGTCATTCGATAGACTTTGAAGGAATGAGGTCTCTTGCCATGATCAGCCATCTGACTAGCCGTATCGTCAGAGAGGCAGTAGAAATTGAAAAACGCCCTCATAACTTGAACAAGCGAGATGATGGCAAACGTCTGGCCCAGTCTTGGAAGCCTGTTTTGGCAAATAGATTGGTGCCTGAAAACCATAAAACAGATAATCCAGACTCTGCGCTGGATACACATGGTCCAAGAGTCGTACCAACAGTTGACCAGAATCCTCCTACAAGAATGTTGACAAGAAGTCAACATTTAAGTCCTACAATTTCCAGCAATTCTACAACATCAGTTGAAGAACAGAATCAGCCTGTGAGAAGGGTGACTAGAAGTCAAGCAAAGCGCTTAGCACAGTGATGTGGTTAAAAAGTTTTCACTGCACCTGATTTGCTTTTGTACTTACTATTTGGTTTGCCTTTGTAAGGCGGTTAAGTTTGTTTATATTTTTATTGTGTTGCTGATGTTTTTGTTTTTATTGTTTTATACCAACTCTTCTTGAAAATGGAAGCCTAGTCTTCTGAAACGTTGAAGTTTTAATTTAAATATTTGTTTTAAACATCCAATAAAGCGTGATTATTTCCGTAAAGTATAACTTAACATAAACCATGAATCACGAAAGCCTACAACAGAACATATATATATATATATATATAACTTTTGCATCACCTTGGTAGCTACATTCACTGCAAGTCACTGCACGCCGCGCGTCCTAGTTTGGTTGCCAGTCAACCAAAACAAATGAAAAATCCAACCATGTTTCGTGATATTTCTGCAACTATTGTGTAAATCATTTCTAAACATTTGTAAATCTTTCTCGCCTTGTAAAATACTGTGTTAGTTTTAAGTTAAACATCTACTTGTTCTCCGATAGGTAAGGAATCTTTCGATTACATTTTTATACATCTTTATTCATTTCATGCATGTAAATCCGTGTTTTGAAAACTCGGCAAATCTTTTCATATTTTTCCCGTGCGTATTTTTTTGGCTCTACATTTTCATCTCATCCATATTTTACAAAACATCCTCTGATTGTTTGAAATTTTACTTTTGAAATCAAACCTGTTTTATTATATTTAGTTACCGGCAATTCTTCTTCTCTTTAATTTTCCCACAGAGACGCGATGCTGCCCAAAAAGAATACTGCTTCGTCTCGAACCCAAGAGCCTAATTCCTCGTCCGACACCTCCGTCACGGACCGGCAAGATTACTTTATACCAAATACACCAGTCACGGAAGGCCGCAAAACAGGTAATATGTCCCGTAGTCTGGTCTCGCCATGTACCACCTATGGAAACTTTACAAAATATCAAAAAGTGACAGATCTTCCTTTGCCACCACCTGCCAAACGTCCTCGACTAGACGACAATGTTGTACATATTGGCAAAATAGTAAATAGGCACAACCTTGTTCAGCCCGGCCCCAACTCTGCCTTTATGTATCATTCTCTTTTGCTCGATACCGATTCCACGACAAACCATCGTCCATACCCACGACATGTAGTGCAGACCTCGACAAGCAGAGGTTCTACTAGTATGGTCGTTGATGTCGACACTGTCACGCCTACTACACGTCAATCAACCTCATCTTCCTCGAGCGGTACAAGCAAGATTGTCCACGTTGGTCAACCTCTGTGTCTCGCCACACAATCGCCTGTCCGTTTCCGTCTCGACATTTTCGACCTTCAAAAATTGCAACATTGCGTTTCGAAATGTGTCGGCGCCCAGCAGCCTACGACGACCACAACGACGACGACGACGACGACGACTACTACTTCTTGCCACACTTACAACGTATCACCTGACCTAAATGGTGTGGTGCGTTTCGACGAGCTAGTCGCGTCCACGTCGCACCACACTCTGGAATTACAAGAGATTGCAGGTCTGGGCACACAACATCCAGACAAAGACTTGCAACATCGGCGAGGTGATCTACCTTCGACCTCCCCCGCACCCGCCGTCGTGATTACAAACGACGACAATTCGACACCACCGACCACCCTAGTAATAAACCACCCTAATAATAATTGGATATATTGACTTAAATAGATGAGTTTTATGGCTTGAAGTAAACTCAAGCTATCTGACCACAAAACGTATTCTCCACAAAGGCAATGTAGAATGTATTAAGAGCTTCGCGGATGGCTAAAAACTCTTCAGTGAAAACTGAGCACGTAGCTAAAAACGTTCAGTTAGCAATAGGCAAGTTCTAAACTTATTGTCAATTTAGGAACCATCTGTGATTACCAAAGTAAACCATAGATATTGTTGGCAAATCTTTCTTAAGTTAATTTTGAATACACGGTTAAAGTAAAGATTTTATCAAAACAACATGGTCGAATACAATAATCGGCTCTGGTGTAAACCAGGGTAGGCTATTGCTAAAAACAAAATTAAAAACTTATGGCATATTAAATTCTATAAGATTAAACAATAGTTTACATCTTAGTACAGTTGGAAGGGTTACAATAGGTTTGCTTATCACTAGGCCGCTTCGGAAACGCTTTTTTTAGTTGCGTTGTTAGATGAGTTTTTTTTTATATATTTATGTTTAATGATTAAGTCAGAATCGGCCCAAATATCACGAAAATATCGTATTAAAAATCGGGAAAAAATCGTAAAAGTACGATCTATGAGAAATATTCCTTCAAATGTCTCTAAGATCATAACATTTTCAATTTCAGTGATTTTAAACGTTCCCATAAAGTTTTATCAAGATTGGAGAAGCCGTTTAGCAGTTAAGCAGTACGATAATCATAATAAATATTTGAGCGACTGTACTACAAAACCTGCCAAGTATAAGTTTAGAGATTTGGAAGGTCCCCTCCAATTTTCACCAAGATTGCTTATGCCGTTTTCCCCATAGAGTGCAAACAAATAGACAAAAGACAGACAGTGTAATTAAAGATTCCTGCCTGGCAGGACTATGACCAATCACGGTCTTGCACGCAAGGAGAAGGCGTTGACGTAGGGAGCAGCTTCTTCTTGCGTGCATAGCTGTGATTGGTCATAAAGCGAGGTGGTGGGATGGCCACACAGTGCGCGCGCCGATCCTTTGTTGTCTGGGCTTTGGAAAGAAGGCATGTGTAAGCTACAGACCGTTCTAAAAACATTGATGGCCAAAAAATTAATAAACTTTAGTATTGATTAGTGCAACTGTCTGTTTGGGCCTAAGCACCGACTGAAGTAACGAATGGAAGAGAGTTTCAAAGTAGACAATCTTATTTATGGTAGTTAGTTAATTAGTTAATTTTATTTTAGGACACTCAACTTTGGAGTTATACTAGCCTGAAAAAATAATTTTTGTTATATTTAAATTGTAGCTTAAATAAATGGAAACCACTTGATATTCTGGAAGAAATTAAAACATTGTCTAGCGTTTGGAACCTTCTGATGTATTTCTTTGGGTAACTCCTCGTCAACAAAGGTTTTGCTACACTCGAGTTTAACATCTCTTGTACCAAACTTATCTAATATCCAAACTCTGGGATAAGAACTACAATAAACATTTCTAATTCGGGACAGTACCCCCTCCTCTCTACGTGAGAGTAGAGAGACCTTCGATTGGGACGCGGTTGCTTGAAAAGACATGCACAAATGCTAAAAGTCATTTTACAAAATAAAATGATTATGGTTATGTTTGGCTTACGACATGCACTTCCAGTACTCCACCAAACGCGACAGGATCAGTAGTTCGGAGCATGAACGTCAACAAGAAGATTGATTGATTGGATATTGCTTTACGTCTCATATTTATGCAACTTGGCGTATCAAGACGAAGAGAGGGACGTTAGGGATGACGCAAGGGGAAATGCTAAGCAGTGGAAACACTCATTTGTTCAGTCACAAGAGAGTTTCATCATTAATGTAAAGGTATCTATCTAATGTGAATACTGAATATATATATTTTTTTAGATCTTACTTAAAATTGTAAGAAAACAAGTTCCAAAATAATCAAAAAAAAATGTACGCTACAACTAACTTGTAAGTAGATAAACATTCTGACATTTAAATAATTACTTTCAGATAGTAGCAGATCTCAAAACGGCGATCAAACGCAGGTACGAGAAGTTTGCTGCTTTAAAGCTAACTGTACAACAGTTCAATGTTGTGGTCAAGCGGCAACTTGCAGAAGATGCTAGTGATTGATTGGATATTGCTTTACGTCTCATATTTATGCAACTTGGCAAATCGAGACGAAGGGAGGGACGTAAGGGATGACGCGGAGGGACAAGGGGTGGACAGGCCTGTGCTGGTCAGAACCAGCCACAAGCATATGGGGAGGGCAGGGGTTCTTCCACGTCGTGGTCGTCTCTGTCTGTGTCATCATCCGTCCGTGTTGTCTTTGTCGTCGCCGCACTCGAACCTTCTCCCGGACGAACAATTTGGATTTCGAGCAAAGCACTCTACAATACAACAGCTAACGAGTATAACTGATAAGAAAACAGATGGGTGGAACAGCGGCTGTGCGTCAGCGGCGGTATTCCTTGACGTCTCCAAGGCATTTGATCGTGAGTGGCATGTTGGACTCATTCACAAACTTGTACACTTTCAGTTCCCTGATTATCTAGTCCTGCTTATTCAATCCTTTCTCACTGAGCGTACTTACTACGTATCAAAAAATTCTGTCACCTCCTCACAGCGCCCAATCCTTGCCAGAGTACCTCAGGGTTCGGTGCTAAGCCCTGCTCTATTTAATGTCTTTACAGCCGACATGCCACCTTCGCCGGAAGGTGTTACCTCGGCAATGTTTGCTGATGACTTCGTGGCTCTGTCAACTAATCGTCGCCCATGGATCGCAGTTCGCGTTGGACAACGTTACCTGGACAATATTTCAGACTGGTACGCAAATTCACGCATGGCCCTCAATGTGGAGAAGACTTCAAGTACTCTCTTCTCATGGTCTAGAAAACGGCCTCCTCCTCGGTTACGTCTCAATGATGTCGCCATACCTTGGGCACCGACCAATAGATGCCTGGGCATAACTTTAGACCGTAAACTTACGTGGGGCCCACATATCCGGTCAGCAACTCAGAAGGCAACCGGTAAACTCGTCTCTCTGTACCCCCTTCTGCGGAATGCACAGCTCTCGGTAACGGCCAAGCTCCGCCTCTACACGTCTGTAATCCGTTCAGCGGCGTTATACGCATCTCCTGTCTGGGGAGGATGTGCAGCATCCCACCGCAACCGACTACAAGTGGTGCAAAACAAGATTCTTCGTGTGTCCCTTTCTCTCCCTCGCTGGACACGAATGTCTGAGGTTCACGCTGACCTCGGTGTGCAAACCGTGGACCAATGCATTGCTGCACAAGCTGCCAGATTTTACGCATCTCTAGAAGCGGTACCAAATCCCCAGGTTTCTGCACTTGCCCACATTATTCCGAAAAGAAGTGACGTATTCCCGCGCCCCATTGCAGCTCTTGGACCTCGTTTCTTGCCTCCACGTCATCAGGCACGGCTTCTGCGGGCTCGTCAACGTCTCATCGCCGGTCGTCGTCGAGTGGGTGTAGTGGACCCACGACTAAGACCTCTGTGACGATAAAAACAACTCTCCTTGGATGTCTCTTGTGGGACTTTTTCTGCCACGGATGCAAAACCTAGAAGTTTGTTGCCATTTTAAAGTTCCGGTGGTATTTTACCGAAATCAACGGTGCATGTCACCAATTACCATGCAGCGCAAGGACGCTGTCCATCGCCCAACTCTGGCACACATCAGATTTTTAGTTATAGGTGCTTTGCACCAGGTACTAAAAATACCAGGGGAGAGGCTTCGAGCCCCACGACCATTCCCTAAAACAGAAGATTAATTATGACGTTTCAATTTTCTATGAATCTTAGCTTGACTTGCTAATTTTTCACCACAGACAATGCACTCGGGGCTAGAGGCTTTCTTCATCACCGCACCATGCTAACTTCATAGCTAAGTAGCTGTCATCAAACAATACAACCGTGTTTTCAGATTTCTTAATAGACTGCATCACTGCTCGTCCACGTCACGTCACTTCAGTCCATTCACTATCGCACAATTTGGGGGGGGGGGGGGGTGGCAGCTAGCATAGGAATTGAGATCAGCATCGTTGCTGCGTGATTACCCAATATCCATTTTTCAATTGGGACCGTTTTGAATAAAAACTGTTGTAATAAGTCGGTAAGTATATTTATTTTTCTTAAAGTAGGAAAAATTAATCATTAACTGTATTTTTTTGTTTAATAAGCTACTTGTTTTTATTTAAATGTACAAGGATTTTGCGCGGCACCCCTACATAAGGTCCGCGGCACCCTGGTTCGGAACCACTAATTTATACACTGCTGCTTGGGGAATTGACTACCGGTACTTCTAATGCTACTCCGGCCGGCCATGATGCACGTTACGCCCACCGACGGTGCAGCCCCTGGATTCCACTTTAAACCCCTATAAGATAAACAAAAATAAATAACAAAGTAACCACAATTAGGTACCCCAGTTCACCCATGTCTTTTTTATTTTCAGATTAATATTGATATGGGGATGTCTAAAAAGTATATGAAGAGAGGGCGCCACATCCGCCGTCAGTACGTGGACGAGTCCAGGAGTGATGAGTTCGCGCCACTGGATGCTCATAGTGCTTGGGACCAAAGGTACAGTAGCCTACTCACCATGACCTGATTTTTAGTGGCCACCATCCGCCTGACGAGAAATTAGCTGCATTTGTCATCAGCAGGGGAAACGTTTTGTTGCCCCAGCCCTTCAGGCTTTGTTTTATGTTCTCTATGCTTTCCAAACCTGTCAACCCTTCTCTAATATAAACTTAACCAGCCGGTTGGCCTTTTCCACACAAATTGTAATATTTGTACAAACTATTTACCTACATTCAATACATTCAATGTAATTCTTCAATACAACCCAATACAGTCAAATCAAAATCAACAAAATCACTGACGGGCAATCTTCGAATCGAAATGTAAATGAAATATTAACCTTGGTCAGCAGTCCCCCCCTCAGTGACGTAGCTATCGGGTGGCAGAGAGTGCACTTGCACCCGGGCCCTGGCCCTCTCTCCACCTCCATGCATGTCCCATTCATCTTTGTATGGTTAAAGCCTGGTAGTGACAGTTTTCTATTGATGCAACATTATTGAGGCTACCATGAACAACGGGCTAGTTACTTCCCAGCTCCTTATATAGAGCAAAGGAATGTCCTAAGGCTGTTTTGAGACCCAATCCCAGTATTCGTCTTATCATCTTATGATTGAGGAAAACTTAGGTTAAACATAATTACATTGCCAGGAACGGGAATACATCCGTTATGTCCTGAAAATAATAGTTGCTACTTGCTTACGATGCGAGACATATTGAGGCTTCGGTCACGTGACTTCCCTCTCCACTTCACCAGTCGCTCACCGACACGTATTAACCACGCATACCGAGCCTCAAAATGTTTGTTTTCTAGATCACATTTCCCAGTGCGGACTTGCCTCGAGCTCAGCGTCCCATCTAAAGCACTAAAGTTTTGTTTTTGATGGTGATAAAAGTGTAATGCCAAAACTTGTCTGCACTTACAATTCAATTCAATTCAATTCACTTTATTTTTCCAAATATTACAGTACAATACATTTTAAATCCAACATATTTGTATACCCCTATAAGACTGAATCTTGAGGTGGGGCATACCATGCTAAATAGAAAGTCGTTTATTTTTATCATTAGTTTACATTTACACAAAAAGTACCATTGTAATTTGGTTTGGAACATACTTAAAATATGATCATACACTAAGGCTAGGTTTAAATATAATTATAAAGGAATAAACATAAAATTAAAAATATAAATATTCATAGTAACAATTTTAGCTTAAAAATGTTTTTTTTTTTTTATATATATATAAGTGCTTAATTAAGGCTAAAAACGAACAGGTGAACAAAATAGGACAAAATTGGACGAACATGTGTGACAGAAAGCGATTTTACGTCTACTACAAGCAGTTGATAGTATCATTTATGGCGGTTATTGGATAAGAAATGAGCCACTTTTTTTAAGCTAGTACAAAAAGACACTTTTGATTGTAGGCTACGAATTGAGTCAGGAATTATATTGAAAAGCTTCGTGCCAATAAATAAAGCATGACGCTGGGTTATACCCTTGTTTATTCTACTTAGATATATTTGTTGCTGGTTTTCGAACGCAGCTTGATGTTGCATGCTAGGGACGGACCGGTGCGAAAACATTATTTTATTTTTTATAAACATATTTACAATAGTGCTAGAGCATTAATTTGCGTTTTTGAAGAACGCCAGCAATTTCATAAACTTTTTTCGTGAAATGGCGGATATCTTTTTTAGTATTAATTTTAGAATGAGATTGTGTATTGTTTTAAACGTTGTAAGTGAATTCATATGCACCACCCCAGCTACTTTGCGTATTGGATGATGACTGTACTGTTGCATAGTAAACAAGTTTAAGATTTGGAAGCGTCAGAATATTTCGAAAGGGTTTTGGAAGTTAAGGATAGAATATCTAAGTTTTTTAACAGTTGATTGAATATGTTTATCCCCTTTAAGATGTTGATCTATTTTTATTCCTAAGTATGCAGTCGAGAACGATTTAGTAGTAAGTGGCAGTCACAATAATTGTTAAGGTTGGATTTAATTGCGTTTATTTGTTATTTTTATAAAAGATACCTTTTGGGTTTTGTGTTACATCTTGGGGAGAAGTAATATATGTCGTCTTGTCTTTATTAAGGGGAAGCAAATTGCGCATAAGCCAATTATCTACAATCTTTAACCATTTTCTGTCGATTTATGACTTCCCATGTTTTGGCGGAGAATAGTAAAACTGTATCATCCCCAAATGGGTTTTTATTTCACATCCAGCCTTTAATGAGCAGAGGTCGTTGATAAAGATCAGAAATAGCAGTGGTCCTAGTACTGTTCCTTGAGGGACACCAAATTTTTTTGTTTTGATGTAACTGATTGTTTTTTTATCTTCACAACTTGCTTTCTTCATAAAGGTAGCTTTTAATTAGTTTTTGTGGGACTCCCCTTATTCCTAGCTTTTCTAATTTTTGAATAAAATAGGGTGAGAGGACAGTGTCAAAAGCTTTAGCTAGATCTAAGAATACGGCCCATAGGTTTTTATTATTGTCGATCATGGCATGAATTTTTGTGGTAAGCTTTAAAATAGCATCATCAGTGCTCATGTTTGTGCGAAAGCCATATTGGTTCTGAGATATAAGATGATTAGTTTCTAGATAACTATAAAGCAGGTTTTTAATACATTTTTCGTGGATTTTTGACAGATTTGATAGTAGAGAGATTGGTCTATAGTTACTGGTTACTGGTATTTGTTACCCTTTCTGTATAATGGTTTTATTTGAGTGATTTTAAAGATATCGGGGTATATCCCCGTTCCAAAGCTTGTGTTGATAATGTGCTTCAGAGGTAAAGCTATAAGATCTTTGATCATTTTAATAGTACCAGTGCTTATAAGATCAGGACCAGTTGCTGTAAATGGTTTCATCGTGTTAATATAATCAATAATTTCAGATGTATCGGTGGGTGCTAGAAAGATTGAATTTTTATTAGTGATATGTACCTCTTTATCGGCCCTATATTGTATTTGAATGTTGTTCTTTGAAGAGTTAGATATTTTATTAGCCATTACTTCTCCTATATCAGTAAATAGTCCACAAAGGAATCTGCGATAGCTTGTGCATTCTCTTTCATTGTTAAAATTTCATTATAGTACTTGTGATTTTTGATATTTCTGTGTGTTTTGATTTTTTGTTTGTGATTTCCTTTATCAAACTCCATACCTTTTACTGTTCCATGGGCTTCAGATATTTTTTCCCTATAAAAGTTATTTTTGTATTTTTATTAGTTGGTTGAGGTAATTTCGGTATATCCTGTAATAATTTATTAGAGTAACGTGCTCGGGGATTTGGATATTTTTTTATGGAGATTGTCGCGGGTTCTAATGATTTAATTATACCAATAGTAATCCACGGTTTAAGCTTAAATGACTACTAGTTTTATTTTTCTCGGCGTAGTTGCTCTTGAATATGCGCTAGAAGTGTGTTAACAAGCGTTTCTGCAGCTACGTTAGGGTTCTTTTCCTCTAGAATTAATTCCCATTTCTCAAGTTCTAGGTTTTGTCGCAAAAGATTATAGTTAATTTGATTGAATTCTCTGATCAGTCCATTTTTACTAGTCAATGTTGAATTGTGGTTAGATTTGGTAAAGTCGCTCCTAAAATTCCTAATACCAATACATGTGGCGTAATGGTCAGTAATATTTGTTTGTATGATTTAACATTTGCTTCTTTCCTTAGCCAAAAATCTGATATCATAAGCATGATATACATTGGCGTGAAGATATACTTGGGATTATTCCCTTGGAGCGGGAAACCTAATACCGGTATGGTCCGAATAATAAAGAATCTGAGCCCCAAACAAGTGTGTCAGGTAATAATACTCTTAAGTCTACGTAATTAATTTTGCTTAGTGCTTTGTTGATTTGGGGAATAATGTTTGACCCAGTGGCGGACAAGGGCCTGCCCCTATTAGCCTGGTCCATTGCCACACCGGCAGCGCTGCCCACCGTGTACTGGTAAGTGTGCGGTAAGGGCAGTGGCGTAACTTCAAATCAGAGGGCCTCATGCAAAACAATCTGTGGGGACCCAGTGGTGTCATCTAGAAACTATTTGTGGGCAAACGCTCTTTCCTAGGCAAAGTATACATGAGTTTGTTCAATGGGCGTTTGAGGGGAGGGCCCCCTAGCCAATGCAGGTCCAGGGCGCACAACCCCTAATTTTTTTAAAAATCGTTTATTGATTGATTAGATATTGCTTAACGTTTCATATTTATGCAACTTGGTTAATCGAGACGAAGGAAGGGACGTAAGGGATGACGCGGGGGACAAGGGGTGGACAGGCCTGTGCTTGTCAGAACCAGCCACAAGCGTATGGGGAGAGCAGGGACTCCCCCCCGTCGTGGTCGTCTCCGTCTGTGTCATCATCCGTCCGTATAGATAGGATATTGCTTAACGTCTTATATTTATGCAACTTGGCTAATCGTGTTATCATTGTCGTTGCCGTCGGGGAGGTAGTCAAAGGGAAGAAGAAAGTCACCGACGACGACCCAGAGATCGCCATTAGTTTCAGGGAGAAAAACTCCCCTAGTTACGGGTCAAACCACGAGAAGGTTGCAAATTGTTAGTGTGTTTTTAATATTTTCACGACTTTTAGACATGACCTCACACGTGTCGCAAATCGGAGCAATCTTATCTCTGGTAAAAAGATAGGCATGGGTGAGGTGTGTGTACCCTATTCGTACTCGCGCCAACACAACCTCCTCACGACGAGAAAGTATGGAAGAAGAAGTCGCACAATTAATGGAAAACAGGGCATCACACGACGCAGCTTATTAATTTGCAAAGCATTCCAACAATCCTGACCTAGTTTCAACATATGGTTCTTGAACCCACTGTGGACATCAGGAACAGGTACGAGGTCAAAATCAGTAGAAGCTATTTGCGTTGCAGCCTTGGCTGCCAAGTCAGCCTCCTTGTTGCCAGAGATACCTACATGACCAGGGGCCCAGCAGAACATGATTTTATAGCCTGTTGCATGAAGTTTTTCCACGAAGAATTGAATTTCAATTACTAGTATTAGTATTAGTATTAGTAGTTTTAGGGCGCTTCAACGGCAAAGATTATTCGCGCCTCCAAGATAATTCGTTAACTATGTATGAATGTTAAATACGGTTAATAAGGTTAAATGTGTTTTCAAATCGTTGTCATGAAAAGAATTGCCAAGGTCGATATATTTGTAGACAGTCAAATCGGGAATAGGTATACATGCTAAAGTTGTCATATGTAGAAAATGTCAAATTATCAAATCATAATCATAATCATAATCAGAAATACGTTGCCAACAATTACTAAATGGTGGGTAGAGAACATGACGTGGAGTGCCTGAAGTGCACTTAAACTATCTGAACATACCATGAAGCTTCCACATCTTTGTTTCATAATATATTTCAAAGCTTCTCGTATGGCATACATTTCAGCAGTAAAAACAGAACAAATGTCATGAAGTCTGAAACCAACACTTCTGCCGCCACAATAGTAAGCGCAACCAACCTTTGATAGGATAGGATATTTCTTTACGTCTCATATTTTTGCAACTTGGCCAATCGAGCCGAAGGGAGGGACGTAAGGGATGACGCGGGGGGACAAGGGATGGACAGGCCTGTGCTGGTCAGAACCAGCCACAAGCATATGGGGAGGGCAGGGGTTCCCCCACGTCGTGGTCGTCTCCGTCTGTGTCATCATCCGTCCGTGTTGTCTTTGTCGTCGCCGTCGGGGAGGTAGTCAAAGGGAAGGGGTTCCCCGACGACGACCCAGAGCTCGCCATTAGTTTCAGGGAGTGAAACTCCCCTATTCACGGGCCAAACCGCGAGAAGGTGTCGAGTTGGAATTTGAAGTTGGAATTTGATGGCTCTGTATATATAAATATGTGGATTGTGGCAAGTGACGAAGTGGAAATCAATATTCTATGAACTCCGATACCGCGAGTGTTGCTCGCTCAGAAACAGAAACCCTAGTGTTACAACCTGGAGATGTCTCATGCTGTGAACCGGTCGCCGGGCAGTCGACCGGATCACGTGGTTATTATGTTAGTACGCCTGCACTCGGCGGCCAGTGGCCACCTGCAGCTCCAGCCCCTGTTGTATTATAATACATTACTGCTTTACCGGTTTGAAGCCGAGGCGAAGTTTCCCAGCTAGGATACTGGTCCATACCTGCAACCTAGAGCTGGGATTCGTTCCAGCAAGGGTTTAACCTATGAGACGGACCTTCTGACATCTGTGTTCCTAAAGATGATACAACTTCAGTACTTATTCTTTTTAGGATCGAATGTAGAGTGTGCTGACCCGTATCACGACCTTTTCCTGACGTTCAAACAAACAAACAGTTAGTAGAGGAGCGTTTGTAATTCCGTGGGTGTTTTCGTGAAGAAATTGGGGGACTGTTTTATTTTATCAGAAACTACTTCTAGATGAATAATTTCCATGGTGTCAATCTTTCGTCCGTGACGTCATCAAGATGGCCGCCATCAAAACTAATACATTTGCCAATATATCCGTTATTTATGAACGGATTTTAGTTTTTTAGCTTTCATTATACATATATTATCAGAGCTTATGAAAAAAGGCTACATAAAGACTGATTTGGGAACGCTGCTTTCAACCACGTTGAAGGATGAGCGTTTTTTTTAAATGTAAATTGAGATATTTACATATAAATTTGAATTAATTCTATTAGTTTTGCCGTTTTTAACAACAATATTTTGTGTTTGATTTCATGCCAAAACGTTTTAACAACCGACACTGCAATTGTAAAGAAGTTTGAAATTTACAACAATGGTTTTTGGCAAAAAAAAATATTTTTGCTTAGCATCGAAATTACACGATTATTAAAAATCAAACGTGAAAGTGCGATTTTATTGAGAAGTATTACTTCGATGTCACTCAAAATTGGTACAGTTCTTAGTCTATTACTTATAAAAGTTTCCTGAAAATTTCAGTAGGATCGGAGTAGACATGAAGTTAGGAAAGAGCACAGAAATGCTTGTAAACAATAAAAAAAATCGTAAAAGTACGATTTTTATGACAAAATAATACTTCGATTGCGATAAAATATCGTGGCAGGTCTAAGTTGATAATATCACTAGTGAGCGCCTCCCACCTGTGGCTGGATCTGTCAAGCATAGATCTGTCCCCCTCATCCTCCCTATTCCCTAGGCTAGAGTGGCGCATAATGATCTAGCGGTTCCGCACTTAATAACTTAAAACTTTACGTAACCCAAAAGTTTCACCATTTCTGCCATTAGTACTGCTTCTTACTGTATCGTAATCCTGTATACCCTGCATTGCATGACTTCATCAAAACATAATAATCATGCATAAATAACTCGTATATGCGCACTGCCAATTATACCAGTAACGCCAACAGATCGTTCCATTCAGTGGACTTTCTTGACACATTTGGGAAATTTGACGGAACACATTTGTGGAACAGAATCAAAGTGTGTTGTATCATTAGATTTAGGCCTCTATCGTCTTGTGCATCAACTAATAATATCACAACCTCGTCTCCGTCTCGTCTGGTGATCTGCATAATATGTATGGAATTACTTCGTGCTATCGTAAGTTTTATTGACGAATCTGGTATTCTAGAAATGTGGGGGGAGTCTGGTTCAGTAAAAACACTGTACGACAAATTATCATAAGAAAACATGTTCAGCGTGCTGTAGCATGCACATAGGCGTACTCTTGTTGCTCTGTATGCAAGCTACCTAGAAGTGTTCTTCAAGAAGCATCCATGTGCATCAATTGTTAGTAAAGTTACAGAATTTAACTCCGAATGTATTAAAGAAAAATCAAAAAGAAGACCTGCTTTTAACCATTGATGAATGTAGTCTCTCTCAAAAATTAAAGAATTTCACAATATTCAGGGGCAGTCAAACCCAACATGTAAGATGACGCGAAAATACATGGTGATGGTGGAATGTTTGCTGATATTGACAATTAATTCTGTAAGAAGTGGAGACTGGAATGCACACATTTCGTCAGTAAAAATAATCATTTGGTACTTCTTTGTATTGTATTTACGTAATTACTCCGCGATGATGGCAAACTCATTTCAGTCAGATCCAGCAATATGGGAAGAGTTTGAAAAGGGAAACAGGGTTGTAAAGAAAACTGCATCTCCATTCTGAGCTCTTGGAGCTGACGAAGCTCTTCAACATCAAAATTGAGCACTGAAGGTTGCTGGTGGTTTAGTTGGCGTAACACAACACCCCAGACCTCTTACAAGATACTTTTTTACAGCGCCATTGCTTGATGAAATATCTGAAGAGACTTCATTCATGGCAGGAGTACCAGAGCTCACATCTTCGTTCAAGTCACATTGCGATTCAAAAGAAGCAGTAACCAGGGAAGATTTTGCGATTAACAAATCGTGGGCTGAACTAAAACGGAGTGGAAATCCATTTTCATATACTGGACTTGAATTTGTCAACATTGCAACCAAGGCAGTTTTCAATGCAAATATTACAAAAGATGTGGTTCAGCTCCACAATCTTGGTATTAAAATATACGACGACTTAAAAGCTTAAAGACTCATCGCAGAAAGTAGCACCGTAGATTTATGGGACCCTGTCAAAATGAATAAACTTAATCTGTGTTCGACGGCAAAAAAGAAAATCAAATTCAAATTGGGAAGTACCGTAAAAGAGCTACAAGCCGACAGATCGCTTTTTGCCCGGCTACTTGTAGTAAGCAGATCACAGCGCCAAGAAGATTTATAAAGTATATTGGGGGCTTACGAATTCTCTGCTCTGCCACGATCACTATTTTGATGCTGATGGAAATGTGCATTTTTGCAGCAAAGAAGTAAATTGTTTGAAATCTTGAGGTCAATTCCATCAGCATAACTGCCACCACCAGATCAAAGCTACACTTCAGACAATGGACAAACAACAAATCATCTAACATCAGTTAGCAATAAAACCCTTTTACTCTAGTGAAGGCCGAGGCCTGAGGTAGATTATAGTGGACTGTAAATTGTAGAATGATGAATCAAAACAAAACTTACCCAGATTGTTGTGTGGGCTTGAGAAAACGTGGCCAGTAAGTGGGCGGCGCAGTGGGCTAAAGTTGGGAGTGCCCACCGCAGGAGATAGAAAAAGGATTAAAGAACTCGAGTTAAAGAAGAAGAAGAAGAAGAAGAGTAAATGCCTGCGCAAGAAGTTGAGCCAGGACAGCACAGACGAGAACAACTCGAAGACAGGCGTAGAAGAGAGCGTAGCGACGGAGAACAACAAGGCTTGTAGCACTGGAGCGTTTTACACTTTAAACTTGAAGAGAAATAAAGAAGAACTGACTGACTGAAATAACTGTTCACTGTTTGCACTGAGAAAACGGTAGAGACTGAATAGGTTTGAGGTGCTCTCTAAACAGGCGAGAGACGAACTGTGTCCTACGGAGGTAGGCAGACAACGAACGACAGACTGACGCAAAGTCAGGGCAAGAACAGATAACGAAAACTGGTTAAGTAGGGGAAAGAGGGGAAACACAGGGTGAAACAACAAGACAGAATGATGCATAGACAATGAAGCGGAAAATACAAAACTAGAACTAACTAATAAAACACTGGCGCTTACATACCGCCCACCAAAAATGAACGAAAACCATTTTTCTAAAACGAATACGAAAACCCAAAACAAAAAACAAACAAAAGAAACGATACGAGAAGCTCTCTTCGCGGTTAAGCAGAAGGAAGCGTTACCAGTTTATTGACTGGTCTGGTATGAACACCGGACGCCGAACGTATTGAGGCGACGCGGGAAACACCATCACGACCGGGGAAGAGATTTTCCACACGCCCGATCGGCCAAGAAAGAGGACTAGTAGAGGGCGAAAAGAAAAAAACTACGTCCCCTACCTTCAGCGTGGGGCTTCCACGAACCCACTTGCTACGCAGCATTAGCGTTTGCAGATATTCATTCGACCAGCGGTTCCAGAAGGTCTAGTGAAGCTGTCGAACACGATGCCAACGAGCCAAGGGCTTGACGTTGTCGTCCAGGAGACGTTCAGGGGGAGAAAGAAGGGGAGCGCCGATTAGAAAGTGACCAGGAATAAGATAATTGATACCTTCAGCAGGGTCACCGGAGTGGGCACATAGAGGACGGCTATTGAGCACGGCCTCAATGCGAGCGAATAAAGTGGCATACTCCTCATGAGTGAGGGAGGTGTCTCCAATGAGCCAGTATGAGGTAATGAGCAGAGCTTTGGCAGATTTAACTACTGCCTCCCAGAGGCCGCCGAAATTAGGGGCATAAGGGGGGTTAAAATGCCAATGGACTTGACGAGAGGCAAGTGCGCTGGAGACGGGAATTTCGGAGTGCGAAAGAAAATCGTAAAGTTCACGGAGCTGCCTAGCTGCTCCTACATAGTTACGACCGATTTTACGACGATTTTACCACAAGATGTACACTCTCCAATCTAGTTCTATTCAACTGTCTACACTTGCCGTTTTTTGTCATTCAAAGATTGTAGACACCAGTTTAACAACTAAGTGCCCTTATTGTGATGGGGTTTATAAACTTCCGATTGGATTGATTGGATATTGCTTTACGTCTCATATTTATGCAACTTGGCTAATCGAGACGAAGGGAGGGACGTAAGGAATGACGCGGGGGGACAAGGGGTGGACAGGCCTGTGCTGGTCAGTATTAGTATTAGAATTATTACTATTAGTAGTTTTAGGGAGCTTCAACGGCAAAGATTATTCGCGCCTCCAAGATATTTAGTTAAATATGTATGAATGTAAAATACGGTTAATAAGGTTAAATGTGTTTTTCATATCATTGTCATGAAAAGAATTGCCAAGGTCGATATATTTGTAGACAGCCAAATCGGGAAAAGGTTACATGCTAAAGTTGTCATATGTAGAAAATGCCAAATTACCAAATCATAATCATAATCATTATCAGGAAACCGTTGCCAACGTCGTCATAATGAATAGCAAGTCAACATGCTTCATGGATTTTTTTTTTTTTTTTTTTAAAGAACTGTCATAGTTTGTCGATCAGATTGCTAAGGTTTAGAAATCTGATAAGTTTTTCACTGTTTTCATAAGACAAAAGTTCTTCATATGATAGATTTAAATTTAATTGGAGTCTCAAACCATCATACTTAGAGCAGTCAGTCAACAAATGATGAACGGATAGCAACACATCACACGTGTCGCAAATCGGAGCAATCTTATCTCTGGTAAAAAGATAGGCATGGGTGAGGTATGTGTGCCCTATTCGTACTCGCGCCAATACAACATCCTCACGACGAGAAAGTATGGAAGAAGGGGGTCGTACTTTCAGTGAAAGACAGGGCATCACACGACGCAGGTCAGAACCAGCCACAAGCATATGTAGCTAGGGCAGGGGTTCCCCCACGTCGTGGTCGTCTCCGTCTGTGTCATTATCCGTCTGTGTTGTCACTGTCGTCGCCTTCGGGGAGGAAGTAAAAGGGAAGGGATTCCCCGACGACGACCCAGAGCTCGCCATTAGTTTCAGGGAGTAAAACTCCCCTATTCACGGGCCAAACCGCGAGATGTCGAGTTGGATTTTGAAGGCCCATAGGGTTGAAAATGATTGTTAGTCATGCACATCCTGATGAAGCTGAACAAGCGTCTAGATTTGGAATTTAAAGTGTTGAGAAGATTGATTGATTGAATATGGCTTAACGTCTCATATTTGTGCAACTAGGCTAATCGAGACGAAGGAAGGGACGTAAGGGGCGACGCGGGGGGACAAGGGGTGGACAGGCCTGTGCTGGTCAGAACCAGCCACAAGCGTACTTCAGAGAGATCAGCCCTTGGGTTGATTGATTTGATTGGATATTGCTTAACGTTCCATATTTATGCAACTTGGCTAATCGAGACGAAGGGAGGGACGTAAGGGATGACGCGGGGGGACAAGGGGTGGACAGGCCTCTGCTGGTCAGAGCCAGCCACACGCGTATGGGGAGGGCATGGTTTCCGCCACGTCGTGGTCGTCTTCGTCTGTCATCATCCGACCGTGTTGTAATTGTCGTTGCCGTCGGGTAGGTAGTCAAAGGGCAGGGGAAAGTTCCCCGACGACGACCCAGAGCTCGCCATTATTTTCATGGAGAAAATCTCCCCTAATCACGTGCCATACCACGAGAAGGTTGCGAGTTGGGATTTGGTCAGCCCTTGGATCATCGCAACAAAACATAGTTTATACTTGGTTAAATGTTTCCAGAGATCCCAGTGAATGACCATGTTAATTATCTTAGCTCACAGCTTGAAAAATATACCAACGCAACTCACAGTAGAAAGTCACGCAATCTTGTGCCATTACAATAAATTTGGTTTAAACTTATTAATTTAAATTGTGTTCTCCTTAAATTATTGTTATTTATTTTGTGTTGTGGCATTCTATCTTAAGTAACTGCAGAATTAGAGAAATAGTAAGGGACTGGGCAACCAAAGAGACAGTATTTACTATTGAATTCCGTCTAAAATTTCTTGTTGAGTAAAATTATCTCAAACTAAAAGTACCACCAGAACAGTTTCACAGAGCACACTTTACTCATGCCAATAAATTGGATTTGATTGATTGGATATTGCTTAACGTCTCATATTTATGCAACTTGGCTAATCGAGACGAAGGGAGGGACGTAAGGGATGACGCGGGGGGACATGGGGTGGACAGGCCTGTGCTGTTTAGAACCAGCCACAAGCTTAAGGGGAGGGCAGGGGTTCCCCCGCGTAGTGGTCGTCTCCGTCTGTGTCATCATCCGTCCGTGTTGTCATTGTCGTCGCCGTCGGGGAGGTAGTCAAAGGGAAGGGAAAATTGTCCCGACGACGATCCAGAGCTCGCCATTAGTTTCAGGGAGCAAACTCACCTCATCATTGGCCAAACCACGAGAAGGTTGCGAGTTCGAATTTGATGGCCCGCCAATAAATTGGATTGGATATTGCTTAAATTCTCATATTTATGCAACTTGGCAAATCGTGAAGGAGGGCGGGACGTAAGGGATGCACGCGGGGGGACAAGGGGTGGACAGGCCTGTGCTGGTCAGAACAAGCCACAAGCATATTAGGAGGGCAGGGATTTCCCCACTTCGTGGTCGTCTTCGTCTGTGTCGTCATCCGTCCGTGTTGTCATTGTCGTCGCCGACACCATCCACTGGTAGGGGGAGAAAAGTGGGAGTTCTTAAGTTTAATCGTATTCGTTTGTAAAGTCATGGTCGTCGTCGTCCAAAAAGGTAAGTTGAGGGAAGGCTATAGGTCCCAGACGATGATTGCCAGAGCTCGCCTCTAGTTTTAAGGAAGTTAATATATACTCCTTAATAAAAGTTTTCTGTTGCGCAGTTTAAAAATGAAAACACTTCATATGGTTATTTATGGACACTAGGAAGCTTCGCAAACGCTTATTCAAGCGCGTTTTTGGATGAGCGAAAAAAAAGTAAAATAGCGATTTTCATGCAAAATATAATTTTAAATACGCTCAAATTCCACAAGAATATATTAATTCACATAATTGAGGTTCTGTGAAAAAATCGTTACAATCGAATAAAGCATGTGATTGATTGGATTTTGCTTAAGACTATTGTACCACTTCTGGCTGATAATTTGAAAGTCGAAGAAACATGTCTGAAAAGTTTGCTGAATGAAAGAAGGACTTTAAAATAACAGAAAAAAAATGTGTTTTTTTGAGTGGGACATAACCTCTCTTTTGAAAATTAGATTAGATTTTTGGACAAAAGTGTAATATACATGACTAGTTCAAAATTAAATCTTTGAGAATCGGTTTTTTGGACACAGTTTCTTAACACTCTTAGCTATAACTTGACTATAGCTCAAATAGTTTTCTAAAAAATAACAGTTTGTGACAACTTGTTTTTTTCAATGGGCAAACTCGCAGCTTTTGCCTACTACGTTTTCAAACTGGGGCGGCGGCCTGATGCGCAGTCTCCTGCGAGAAGCGCGCCACCGACTCTGCGTTCGACTGTATCGATCGGCGGTATCGAGGGTCGAACGAGCTGGCTAGTGGAGAAGAATGGGAACAGCTGGGGACCGTGTTGAAGCTGAGGTTCGGCCGGAGAGGTCGTGGGACCTTTGGCTGGTCCCTGGACCAGGGGCGTTGCTGGAAATGCCGTTGGCATCATTTTGCTACGTAGTGTCCCCGTGGCGGGGCAGTAGCCGAATGTTGTTGCTGGTAATGCGGTTGAGCATTCAGTTTGCTACATAAGTATCCTCCGTAGCGGGGCAGTAGCCGAATGTTGTTGCTGGTAATGCGGTTGAGCATTCAGTTTGCTACATAAGTATCCTCCGTAGCGGGGGCAGTAGCCGAATGTTGTTGCTGGTAATGCGGTTGAGCATTCAGTTTGCTACATAAGTATCCTCCGTAGCGGGGCAGTAGCCGAATGTTGTTGCTAGGTAATGCGGTTGAGCATTCAGTTTGCTACATAATGTATCCTCGTGGTGGAGGCAGTAGCCGAATGTTGTTGCTGGTAATGCGGTTGAGCATTCAGTTTGCTACATAAGTATCATCCGTGGTGGGGCAGTAGCCGAATGTTGTTGCTGGTAATGCGGTTGAGCATTCAGTTTGCTACATAAGTATCCTCCGTAGCGGGGCAGTAGCCGAATGTTGTTGCTGGTAATGCCGTTGGGCATCAATTTTGCTACATAAGTATCCTCCGTGGTGGGGCAGTAGCCGAATTTTGCTATCCATTCAGTGGTAAGTCCTTTTGTTGTCTATTCTGTTAAAGGTTGTTTAGACCTTGGTTAAAGAGGTTATTTCAAGCGTTTGGGAATTTCTCTCTACCACAGGATTTTAGTACGGGGCGAGAAGTATCTCTAGCCGTGCCAGAAGTATAGGCCCTACTCCTAGGCTCACCAGGCCATGTACGTTGGTGGAAGTGTAGGCGTTCCAAGGGCCTACAGCTCCTGTCTACTCTAAGCATAGCCCTAGTTGTCCTAGGCCTAGTTCTACCTCGTGGCGTTCATCCCGTTTTGAAGGTTGGAATTCCCAGGGCGTGGCCCAAGAGACTCCGGCAAGATTAACCACATGGCGGTATTGTTAATTTACTTGTGTGCAAAACCTGACCACTTTAGGAACCCTACTTGAACATTTATCTGTACTATATACCCAGTCGTTGAAGGTCCGGTCAGCCTTATAGGCCAACGCTGGAAGAACGCTTGAACATTTACTCATCATGTATGCCATATGCAGCCTTCTTTACTTGTGTGTGGGACTTTAGGTCCTAGGCCATTATGGAGAGTGCAACCTGACCACTTTAGGAACCCTACTTGAACATTTATCTGTATATACCCAGTCGTTGAAGGTCCGGTCAGCCTTATAGGCCAACGCTGGAAGAACGCTTGAACATTTACTCATCAGGTATGCCATATGCAGCCTTTCTTCCTCATGTTGGGCTTAAGGTCCGAGGCCCCAGAGTAAAGGGGTGTGGTTCGAGTCCTACCCACGTTTAGAATTAAGTTTACCATAGCCGACTACCGGTACCTAGCCTGTTGTAGGCCTAGATCTCTAGAATTAATATAAAGTGTTATTGTAAGGTGGCCACCATTTTGTGTGTGATTTGTGAGGGGACAAGATCACCTATCGCTGTAGGTTTTGTGTACCGTAGGCCAAGTTAGTTGGTAAGTGGATGTCAGGGTGACTATGACCAACAAGGGTCGTCCAGGGAGACCGTTGGGAGAGTTTGTTGATTCGGTGTGAACATAAGGTACTGTACGCCAGTCAAGGTCTCAGTGTGCCCGTGGTGGCCGAGGCGGTTCACACCCAGGAATCTTACCCGTTAGTGATTTGTTGATTCGGTGTGAACATCAGGTACTGTACGCCAGTCAAGGTCTCAGTGTGCCCGTGGTGGCCGAGGCAGTTCACACCCAGAAACCGTATCCTACAGGCTTAGGCCTAGTAGGCCCACATTAGTAGACCTAGTCATAAATTATCTTAAATCATTAATCATACCCGATCTTGTGCTATTGTAATATTATTGTGATTTTTTGACTGTTCATTAACTTGGGCCTAGCCTATACCCTAGGCCTACATTTAATTGTTAAGTAACTAATTATATTGTACATTCCTTGTTATCTACTTGTTATTTGTGCCTAAGACATTATTACTAGGCCATGCCATGGTGAAAATGGCTTGATCCTTGAAGTACCTTGTTACGCTTTACTATCTTTATTATTGTCTCATGTTAATGGAACTATTTACTCAATATTTGTGTAAAGTAAGAGATCTACCTAGTATTTAAACTTCTACGTTACCCACATCGAACTTTTGGTGGCGACTCATCCTACCCAGAGAACTTTAAGGAGGCTGTGTTTGTATTGGTGACAGGATTATTTCAATTTATTTCGCATGCCTAATTATCCGTGGGTTTTGTCTTCGTAGAACTTCTTCGTTCCATCTACCCAGACCTCTAGGTACCCTTACTTAGGAACGAGGTGGCGCCCTTGGTACCAGAGCAGAGAAACAACATCCCCACCCCCCATCTCCACCGAGTCTTGCCGGGCACGGTAAGTGTAGGCTGGTTCAACGGTTTGGACCCGTCACATTTTTGGCGCCCACTCGTGTAGGCCTTTGTGGTTATTCGTCTTTGGATCATTTTCTCTATTTCTTCTTTTCTTGTCATTAGTGTTTAACTTGTTTGCTATTGCTATTATAGTTTGGCCCTGCTGTAGGCTACTCCACAGTTTTTTTGATAATTGTTAATATTTTGTAGACTTGTTATTTCGTTATTGTTGGTTAGGCTTGAAATGGCTACTAACAAAGAGGAATTAGCTTCCATAGAGGAGAAGGTGACTCGGTTAGCAACTTGGATTGCAGATTTCGATGGCGAGGCCGAGCAGACTAGAAGATCAGGCAGGTCAGATGGTCGGTCAGTGGCACGTGGTAGCTTTGAAGCCGGTAGTAGCTCGTAAAGAAAATCCCCATTTTCTTCTGTGGTCGGGGGGAGTGTGACAACTTGTTTTTTCAATGGGCAACTCGCCAGCTTTTGCTACTACGTTTTCAAACTGCGCGGCGCCTGATGCGCACGTCTCCTACGAGAGCGCGCCACCGACTCCGCTTTCGACTGTATCGATCGGCGGAATCGAGGGTCGAACGAGCTGGCTAGAGGAGAAGAAGCGAACAGTTGGGGACCGTGTGAAGCTGAGGTTCGGCCGGAGAGGTCGTGGGACCTTTTGGCTGGTCCCTGGACCAGGGGCGTTGCTGGAAATGCCGTTGGGCATCCATTTTGCTACGTAAGTGTCCCCCGTGGCGGGCAGTAGCCGAATGTTGTTGCTGGTAATGCGGTTGAGCATTCAGTTTGCTACATAAGTATCCTCCGTGGTGGGGCAGTAGCCGAATGTTGTTGCTGGTAATGCGGTTAACTAAATACTAATAAATTAATTATTATTATTATTATTATTATTATTATTATTATTATTATTATAATTATTAACCTAATTATTAATTAAATAAACTAGATAAACCAAACAATTTTGAATATGGAAATAATTATAGTTTAAACATTCATGGTTCCATCCCCCTTAATAATTAATCTATAATTATGACATCATTTTTAATCAGATGACTCCTGTGTCTAGTTGATAATATTGATAATTGTGGTGACGGTTGTTTTTATTAGAGTAGTATAATAGGTAAGCTGTGTATAAACTTTACCGCATTTGAAAACACATAAACATGATAAATTTGCATAATAAGTTAGTTAAATTTAAATTTTTATCGTGGGAAACCTGTTATAGGGTGCAATTAGCCCCTCTTCAGGTGAACTAGGTATGTGCGGATAGGAAATTGTGAAGGGATGTCCGAGGGCTGTTTAAGAGAACTCAATCCCTTGCATTCGCCTTAACGACTGAGGAAAACTTCGGAAAAAACCTTCAGTCAGGATTGCCGATCTCGACGGGATTCGAACCCGGGACCTCCCGAATCAGAGTCGAGCGCTTAGCGCCCGAGCCAACACTGTCGGTAATAAGTTAGTTAGTTAGTTGGGGTTTAAGGGCACAAAACAGTAAAGCTATCAGTGCCCATTTGCATAATTAAAAAATCTGACAAAATTATGCATTTTGAAAAGATTAAAGTAATTTGAACAACATGGGTATTAAATGAAAGATCCGTAGGTTTTTATATAAATATATTCAGAATGGTTAAAATCATCTTTAATTGAAATTGGAGTAAAAATGGTGGGGGGGGAGAGGATTTGAAGTCACAAGTTTCATCATGTTCTAAGCGCCACATACCCATCATGCAACTTCTCAATTTCTATAGCCTCTCTTATTATGCGAGGATACAAATGAGGGACTGATGCTGCTATTATGTTATTCTCAAAATCGATTGGATATTGCTTTACATCTCATATTTATGCAACTTGGCTAAAAGAGACGAAGGGAGGGACGTTAGGAATGACGCGGGGGAACAAGGGGTGGACAAAGCCTGTGCTGGTCAGAACCAGCCACAAGCGTATTGGGAGGGCAGGGGTTCCCCCACGTCGTGGTCGTCTCCGTCTGTGTCATCATCCGTCCGTGTTGTCATTGTTGTCGCCATCGGGGAGGAAGTCAAAGGGAAGGGGAAAGTTCCCCGACGACCCAGCGCTTGCCATTATTTTCAGGGAGAAAAACTCCGTTTATCACGGGCCAAACTACGAGAAGGTTGCGAGTTGGAATTAAATGCTCTTCTATATTTTTAAACTTTAAATTTTGCAACTTTGTGGGAGTTTTTAAGAAAAATTCATTGAATGTTTCCAATTTCAATTAAAAAAATAACAGTGCTAAAAAACATTGAAGCAGTATTCACTTGGGCTGCATCTCTGGGTCAACCTCTCTTATGTGGTAGAATGATGCGCACAGGTACCGAGCTGGATGAGGTTAAACGTTTAAACGCTTAAACGCATTTTGGATAAGTTTGCTTCTAGTCCATTAAAAACTATTGGGCAGCCCTACCCCAGTATTGGTCTTTCCTGCTCACATCCCCCAATCTAGAGTGATGCATTAACTGAATTGCGCTTTTGCAGAAACTTTCACCAAACCCTAAATGTTTTAAACCCGGAGTTGGCCACAAACGACCAACAGGATGCCACAGAATTTACAAGTCAGCTGCTGGACCACGTCCGGGGAGATTCAAACGATGTGACCAACCCAATACTAGAAAATATGGATTTTTGGACCAATCAAACAATGAAGTGCTGCACGTGAGTGGAAACTAACAACGTTTAGTAGAATTCAAATGACCACAAAAACAATATTAGCAACAGACAATTTTGAAAATAGAACCAGCCACAAGCGTATGGGGAGGGCAGAAGTTCCCCCACGTCATGGTCGTCTCCGTCTGTGTCATCATCCGTCTGTGTTGTCATTGTCGACGCCGTCGTGGAGGAAGTCAAAGGGAAGGGGAAAGTTCCCCGACTACGACCCTTTCATCCGAAAAGGAGTTTTATTAATTGTTGTCATCTATAAGCAAAATAACCCACACAACCTTTAACGTTTCTATTTAAAATATAAAGGACTTTCAGCCGAATATGGGTTTAACATATAGAATAGATTGTTAAAAAAAACACCTCGTCGGAGATTTGAACCAACGAACCATAGCACAAAAGTCTAACCCGCTTTCATCCTGCCACACAGCACTGTGAGAGCAAACCGCCTACAAACATGTTGGGTGGTATGGACGATGGCCGCTGCAGTAGTCGGTAAGGAAGTCGAGTCACCCATCAAGACCTAATCCGGCTTCCCGCTATGTGCTTCAGGTTATTTCGTGTTTATCACTCATAAATATGACTGTACAATCACAGGTGCATTGTTGTTGCTCTCCGGAACTCCGGAACGGAACGGAACTCTCTGCACACACGCACATTCAATTGAATCACGCTACAACTATAGCAAAACCTCAATAATAAGTAATTAATACAACAAAATAGAATTTTATCATTTACACTGAGGTTATAGATACACTGCAGAGTACAGAGCCCAAACCAGCACAAAGCTTTATGCCCAATTCACAAAGCCTGAGTCTTGGTCAATGACATCTGAATTCCGGACCAAGATCTTTATTATGAAACGATTACAAGAAATAATGAATTGAAAATTACTGTTAAGGTTAAGCATTTAGTAATTGATTGGGTTGGATATTGCTTAACGTTCATATTTATGCAACTTGGCTAATCGAGACGAAGGGATGGACGTAAGGGGTGACGCGGGGTGACAAGGAAATCTTTTTATCGAACCATGTTTGTCAGGCGATGAGTGCATGGCAGTGTTTCAATCAAGGTGAGACTCCACACAATCCTAAATTATTCATTTCAGCACAATGGACACTCATGACTTGGGAATGCTATGCACTATTATATTATGTGAGATTTCTAATTCAAAATTGGCAGAATATTATTCAATGTGGTTTATTAAGTGCGATCTACGTGCACCACGAATCCAATATTGCGCCGTATATCTAGACGCATTTCGCATTTCATTTTTCTAGTGGGCGACGAAGTAGCCGATGATTTTATTTTGGTTTCGTGCGTTTGTATGTGTATGGGTCACACAAAAATATGTATTTTTAGATATTGACTGTTTCACTTTGTATTCATCAAAATGTATAATATAACTTGACATTGATGTTTGTTTGTTTAAGGTACCCGGGTTACATAACCTATACATGGTAAACGTGGTAGGAGTGTCGGCTTCACCCACGAGCAGCAGGTGGCTGTACCTGTTCGATCGAATACACCCTTAAAAAACATTTCTGGAAACAGGGTTATTAGTTTCACTATCCACAGATGACCCCCTCATATTTCATGAGTCGGATGATCCCCTAACAGAGGAGTACGGGAACGCCAGATTAATGTTCGAGCTAAGTTTGGTCGAACTTGCGGAGATCAGAAGAAACTCGATTCTGTTAAGTGGATTCTCCGAAAAGGTAGGGTAACACGGGGAAATTACAGTATAGGTGAAGCCAGCCTATAAAGCTTATAAAATACTTAAAAACCAACAGCAATTTTAATTAATGACCAATTATTTTAGTATTTACCAATGATATAATAATATATTAATTATTCCATGTACCATCGCATCAGATGTCATGTACATGTATATCAACCGTAAAATTTGAAACTTATCAACCATTTAAAAAAATATATAATACTATATCGAACATATTGATTAAACATTTTGTACAGACAACAAAACGTTACTAGATATAGAAAATATAAACTCCAGAGTAAATAAAGATCCCCTGAACTTTCACATAATACTGTCAATAAATAAATAATATTGGTTGGGAGGAGCAGTGTGGTGCATTGCCACATTTGGGAAAAATCAAGGAGGGGGCAAAAACACTGTCAAAAACAAAACAAACAAAATTAATATTTCGTAGAGAACTTGTAGAACATTTTTATTAGACGAGGGAGCGAACCGACTAAGTCTACAACGTCACTCATACGGCACAAGATCTGTTTTTGTTTGTGAGTGAGTGACTTCGCTGCAGAACGGCCGAACGGCTAAACAGATCGCGCTGAAATTTCAAACGGACATCCGAAACAAGTATTCAACGTGCAGTTAACAGGTGTGTTTATTTGTCCTGTCGGATACAGGTTCTGAACAGTTCGGAACACAGCGGAAACGAGGCCTAGTACAGGAAGTTCGGGATTAAGAACGGATAAAACATGTGTTCTGACCATCAGAGATGAACGCCATCTGCAAAATGGACGGTTTGAGATGTCACCCAATTTAAATTGAAAACTATGTTTAACATAAAAAGCTTATTTTGTGTTAAATTTTTGGCTAACAATGATTTAATTACCAAAATAACAGTTGAGTGAATCTTGAGTGGATATTCTTTAACGTCTCATATGCTCTTTGGCTAATCGAGACGAAGCGAGGGACGTAAGGGGACACGCGGGGGGACAAGGGGTGGACAGGCCTGTGCTTGTCAAAACCAGCCATAAGCGTATGGGGAGGGCAGGGGTTCCCCCACGTCGTGGTCGTCTCCGTCTGTGTCATCATCCGTCCGTGTTGTCATTCTCGTCGCCGTCGGGGAGGTAGTCAAAGGGAAGGGGAAAATTCCCCGACGACGACCAAGAGCTCACTATTAGTTTCAGGGAGTAATACTCCTCTAATCAAGAGCCAAACCACGAGAAGGTTGCGAGTTGGAATTTGATTTCCCATAATACTTTCAAAGTTGTTCTGAATCGGCCTTGTTGATTCTGGGGTTGATCCGCGAGTGTTTGCACTGTCCATTCCACTGATTGCTTTTCATTAAAAAAAATATATCAATCTTTGGTTGGATATCGCTCCAAGGTTGGCTTTGTCACTTTGGTTTAATATCCTCCACTGAAAATCAGTTATATGACTGATGAATAGACTCTTAATACATTTTTTTTTAATTTAAGAAAAATAAGTCAATAAACAATTGATTATATACAGTAAGGAAGAAGAACATATGTTCAGGTCCAATTTTTTTTTGGATTAGATATTGCTTAACGTCTTATATTTACGCAACTTGGATAGTCGAGACGACGTGAGGGACGTAAGGGATGACGCGGGGGGACAAAGGGGTGGACAGGCCTGTGCTGGTCAGAACCAGCCACAAGCATATGGGGAGGGCAGGGGTTCCCCCACGTCGTGGTCGTCTCCGTCTGTGTCATCATCCATCCGTGTTGTCTTTGTCGTCGCCGTCGGGGAGGTAGTCAAAGGGAAGGGGTTCCCCGACGACGACCCAGAGCTCGCCATTAGTTTCAGGGAGTGAAACTCCCCTATTCACGGGCCAAACCGCGAGAAGGTGTCGAGTTGGAATTTGAAGGCCCTCCAACCAAGACAGGTTCTGGGATAACTAAGGATTGGGTTAACTGATGGTTTACACAACAGAACATAATTCGAAACAAGAGATTGTTGTATTTTAACTTGATTGCGTGTGTAAGTACGTGGGTTCGAATCCAAGTTGTTGTGTCCACTTTACCCATTCAAACCTCCCACCTCTATCCACCGCCATGCTAATCTCATGCCTGCCCACTTCCCAACCGGATGTACAGGAAGTAGTACTGTATGATGATGGCTGCTGTGGAGTAATAAAATGACAGGAAATCCACAAAACAAACTATTTTGAACACAAATTGCGACGTACCATAACCTAAAAATCGATAACGTGGTCGGTGTCGCCATATCTTTGTCACCATGGTCGGTGTTGAACGTGCATCCGTGAACACATCGAAATGAATAAAGAAACCGTGAACGCGCATCCGCGAACGCGTAGGCTTCAGATAATCGCAAACCTGCGAAATTCGAGAACTGAAATTCGTCCTTGCCTAGGTCAGAATTTTGCATCTGATTCAACTAGGCCTAGGCCATTCTCGTGCATCCACGAATATTCAACTAGGTATTCTCGTGAACCCACGAACATTCAACTAGGCCCTAGGCCATTCTCGTGCATCCACGAACATTCAACTAGGCCCTAGGCCTCCTAATCATGGCATCAGCTGCTTTTAACATCATGGCATCAGCTACTTTCAACATCGAGGTGGAAATTCTGAACTTCAGGCAAGCGCGACCTACAGAAGAGGAGAGCCTAGACCAATACGTCAGTAGGCTCACAAAACTATCGTCGAGTTGTCAGTTTCATGACCGAAACAGAGAAATAAAACCACAGGTAATCCTAAACACCACCTCCCGCCGTCTCCGGCGATATGCGCAGAGGAATTCAGCTGCAACCCTGGACGATATCCTACAGGAAGGACGCTCCTACGAGTTGACCGAGAGTCAAGCAACTTTCCTCGAAGAGCAAGGGGGAAATGGAAAAAGTGAAGCAGCCAACGCAGTCGCTCTCGCATTCCAAGCAGAGGAAAACGAGCGAGTATTCGAAGCTACTGTTGCCGGTGTGAACGCTAAACGCCAACAATCGGTGATGAACCATCACAACATGAAGTCACGTCTTAAACGTAACATAACCATACTGTTCGAGGAAACTCAAAACAGCATTGACGAGCGTAGCAACTACCTCAAGAAGAAGAGTCTCGCTAGCATGGCTGTTGCTCAAAGTACCCTTTACATCATGTCGTTACCATCGACATCAACAAGGACTGCCACACCACAACCCACCCCCCACCGAGCTTGCCAGCAAACGACACTCAACCGGCGACCACACCAGTTACAGATGAAGAGATAGAGGAAGAAGAGAAAGCCGAAGGCGAAACAGAATAGGAATCAGCAGTTTCGAGCTGGTTGAGGAGACACGCTCGACAAACGGGTATCTCGAGTATTCGTCTGTGATGGTGACGTAAATGGGATTCTAGAATATGTCTAGAGTAGACTCAAATAAATAGATCCATCGAAATATCAAGAGCTTCTCAATTAAACGGGGGTAAGTAAGACCACGTTTTTGGCTAGGTTATGGTTGGTCTTAAGTCATCACTGCGGACTCAATCTTCTCAAATTTCCTCGACCTAGGCCTTGCTACATCTAGCGTTGGTAAGCCTAAAGTCGTTATATAAAAAGTGAAAAACAAACATTTCAACATGGCAATGCCAGGCTTAACTTGCACGCCGTTTTAAGGATGCAGCCAACCCAATGTGGGTGTGCTCTGGAATAAGTGGGTCTCGCGTTTTAACACATACCTTGAAGCTTTAGACATTACAGCACCTACTAGAAAAAAGCCCTCCTACTAACATGCGCAGGAGAATGACATGACATTTTCGACACATTACCAGAGCCTACAATCGTAGTGGGTGTCGGATTGATTTGATTGGATATTGCTTTACGTCTCATATTTATGCAACTTGGCTAATCGAGACGAAGGGAGGGACGTAAGGGATGACGCGAGGGAACAAGGGGTGGACAGGCCTGTGCTGGTCAGAACCAGCCACAAGCGCACGGGGAGGGCAGGGGTTCCCCCACGTCGTGGTCGTCTCCGTCTGTGTCATCATTTGTCCGTGTTGTCATTGTCGTCGCCGTCGGGGAGGTAGTCAAAGGGAAGGGGAAAGTTCCCCGACGACGACCCAGAGCTCACCATTAGTTTCCGGGAGAAAAACTCCCCTTATCACGGGCCAAACCACGAGAAGGTCGCGAGTTGGAATATGATGGCCCTATAGCATTCGAAAAGAGAAAAGAGCATATGGCGGTAAACAATGGGATCTGAAATATTGAGTAACTGTGAAAATGAAACGATTACAAAGTTAGTGTTTGTAGTCTACTCTCACGGAAATCTTATGAAGAAACGCAACGAGAAAATCTGCACGACTTTCAAGGCAACTTTGTACACCTTCCCGGAGAATTCAGTGGAGAGGCGCACAGAGACGACGCGCATAGCTCAAGACATTACTTGCATGGAAAAAAACATTAACCTACAACAAAGAACAGGTAACCAAAGAAATACGTACATGCTGTAATAGTTTGACGAAATGGATCGTACAAGTCCGGAAAACTAAAGCTGTATATTGTCGCTAAATAGCCAAACAAGCCCCACAACAAATTAAAACAATAAAAAAAACTACTTTATTTTATCCAAAATCCAAAAACAATCAAACAAAAATTCACTGTCACTCAAAGTCAAACAGCTGTTGAGAAAAACAAATTACCAACCTTAGAAGAGTGCGCCGGTCTAGCTCAAGTCAGTAGTCTTGCCAACTGCTGAAGTTTAATTTAAGAAAACTGAAATAAAATATTGAGTGGGACAGACAGACAACGAAAGGTTAACACAAATTAACAAAACCAGTTTCAAAATACAATTATAATGAATCAAATCAAGTTATGTTACATTTACAATTACAAAAACATGTTATCAAATTCTCAAAAGTTCCAATAATAAAAGTTCTCATTAATAAAAAGTTCTCAATAATAAAAAGTTTAGCCAGCCATTTTATAAAAGTTCGTTCGTAGATAGCAAGTTTGTTTTACCGTGTTATCGCGATTCGTAGATTTGTAGATATTGACCAGGTCCAGGGGTCAAGTTCTCGACCAAGTTCCAAGTTCCAAATTCTCGCCCAAGTTCTCGCCCACGTTCCAAGTTCCAAAATCCAAAATCCAAACGATCGAAGTTCCAAATTCTCGCCCAAGTTCCTGGTTGATCCGCCCTGTCTAGAGCCGCAACCCGGACGTGAAGTCTCCTCGAGAGACCAAGTAAGTGTGTTTTTGAAGAATCATCCTTCTCTGCTTGCGTTCGTTTCGACTGAAGATTTTGTGACGTAGTCACGGAAATTGAGTGTTGTAATTGGCTTAGTCTATTACGCCCTGGTGATTAGGCAGAAGTGGGGTATGTTTTCGGTCCCACGGTTCAAAAAACGTGACGTAGTTGCATGATGAAACTCAGATAGTTTATTGATACCAACCATTCAAAAGATGCATACAAGTCGACTTGAGACTGTCATTCGGTCGGATATTTATGCACGCACGTGCAAGTTGTGTTGCGCAAATGTTGATGAAAGTAATGTTTCCACACTCCACAAGCTATGTGTGACGTCACTGAATGACCAGAGTTCGGGTGTACTTGCCGATAATGTAGCGCAGTGAACGAGAAAACATTCCATTCCCGCACATAAGATTACGACTGTGACATATTTATTTGATTCCTGCACACAGAGTACACGGACATCGATTACGTAATCACCGCAGCTGGCCATGGCCATGACGACGCGGATACGAAGCACAAACACTAGTCATTATTTATTACGCGTGGCTGATAAATTGTCATAACACAATAAAATGAAATATTATTGGCTGAAATAGTTCATGTAATTATTTAAATGTAATTAATTATTCAAAATAATTATACAATTTGAAAGGCGGGAACAAATTAATATTTAAATATCTTTGAAATTGTCTCATATCAGACCAAAAGGTTACAATATGTCCATCTGAATATGTTTAAGTGCAAAATGAGCAAATATTGGTTATTGGCAGTGTGTTGGCTACCTAAGCTCGAAGTTGAGAAAGTGGCAAATACACTAAGGAACCTCGAGGACTCGGTAACTGGCTTAACGCCAATGATAACAGTAACCACACAGAGAGTCCCTCCAACATACAACAAACAAAATAGATTTACAAAAGGGTTCCAAAATCTGGTTGACACTTTCGGGGTAAGTTGTTATCAAGAAATCAATCCAGCATTCTTGTCTGCATTAACCCTACCATTTATATTCGGGGTAATGTTGTTATAAAATACGGAGAATACTTTTCGTATGAAATGGAAAAGGACGTCCAGATGGGACCACCGCAACGAAGTAGTAACCCAACACATAAAGACAGCCATATGACCAATCAGTGCACTGTAAACGTGTTGGATAGTATGCACTCAATAGGAGCAGCTGAAAAAATAAGCAGCGAAATCTGGGTAGTTTCGCAGATACTAGCAAGATGTCGAATCCCGATGTAAAAAATCTAATAGCCGAAGCAGGGCTATCTTACCAAGCTCTCAAAGATGGATTAACAAAACTGAGAATATAGAACAGGTGATAAACTGGTAATGACATGACTTTTGTGTCCCAACTATCAGCATGTATTTTGGGGCACAACTATATTAAGCAAAGCTCTGCAATCTTGCAATTTACTCTAGGTTTTATCTTGGATATCAACCACTTTGTTGAGACTCGTAACTCAAACTCCATAGGTTGTACAATGAAAATAAAGACCATCTTTATATCTCTATCTAAACATCTACCTCCCTATCGCATTCATGTGTTAAACAATGAATTATTAAAATAAATTATCCCATCCCAAATTTTTAAAATTATGAAAATTACTGCAAAGTTGAAATTGGACGATTTGTTTTGACACGTAAACTCCTTAAACTTGAATAAAAAAGTATGTTACTTCAATGTTGCCACCTTCGAAATTTCCATAACTTCGATACAAAGTATTTCTAAGTACCTTGACTCTTCAGGCGTAATTCCCGAAGATTTGATGTGTACCTCTGAAGAAGGTGTTGTTTCTGCTGGCAATATCGAGTACTGGTTTCCACCAAGACAAAAGTTTTTGAACGACTTGCAATTAATTGCTCCACTAATCGCTGATGACAATGTGAAGTCGACGAGAGAAAACTAGTGCGGTTCACTCAGTACTGTCATACTGCGCCGCCTGTGATATTAATTTCAATGAAAATGATATGTTTGATGTTTAAATTGTTAACTTACTTTTTAAAAGGTGACAAAATATAGGAGATGATGGTAACAGCAAAAGAAAAAAGAAATGTTATTTCTTTGAATGGAAATAAAAAATGATAATAAACACAAAATGGAAATGTATTTGTTGTGAATTAAATTTTGTTAAATAAAATACTTTGATAACAAATTTGAAAAGTCTGTGTCATCATCCGTCCGTGTTGTCATTGTAGTCACCGTCGGGGTGGTAGTCAAAGGGAAGGGGAAGGGGGAAGGGGAAGAAGGAAGAGGAATTGATTGTAGGCCTATATTGCTTAACGTCTCATATTTATGCAACTTGGCTAATCGAGACGAAAGGGAGGGACGTATGGGATGACGCGGGTGGACAAGGGGTGGACAGGCCTGTGCTGGTCTGAACCAGCCACAAGCGTATGGGGAGGGCAGGGGTTCCCCCACGTCGTGGTCGTCTCCGTCTGTGTCATCATCCGTCCGTGTTGTCATTGTCGTCGCATTCGGGGAGGTAGCCAAAGGAAAGGGGTTCCCCAACGACGACCCAGAGCTCGTCATTAGTTTCAGGGAGAAGAACTCCCCTACCTACGGGCCAAACCACGAGAAGGTTGCGAGTTGGAATTTGATGGCCCGAACCAGACACGAGAAGGAGGCGGAGAAGTTGGCCACGTCTTGGTCGTCATCGTCTTTGTCTTCGTTGACAATGACAATGCGCAAATGAGTAATACTGATTGTTTTTACGGACTTTATGAAGGTAAAGAGTTTTTTATTACCTAAAGCTTGATTATAGCTGGATTATAACTTGCTTCATGTTGAGATGTTTTCAAACCCAAATTAAAACACATCATGGTCGGACCCTTAAACCCGAGAGTAGCCGTGCACCAGTGTTTAGCTTGGTTGCCACGCACGGTCATCTTGCCCGCAGTAACCTGGCTTCCGTGGGCTAAACTACTCGGTTGATTAGTTAGTTTGTTTTTGGGGTTTAAGGGCACAAAACAGTAAAGTTATCAGTGCCCATCGAATTTTCTGATTGCTAAATAAATATGAATTTTAAATTGAATTTAAAAGGTTTACTTTATGTAAGAAAAAAAAAACGTTATCGCTTGTCGTGGAGTATTCTGATAAAATTTCTTTGAGGGAGGGTTTTAATTTAAATTCTTTTCTTTCACTTCTATATTTTGTACAGGTTGTTTTAATATTATCATGGCTTATTTTATAATGTTTGTTTAAGTTCGTCGGAGCATTAATGAGTAAGATGTTGATTCCTGATGTAGTACAGTCTGTTTGGTACACCACTATCTTTACATGTTAATAACTAGGAAAACGCTTAAGTCCCGCCTCGTTGTTGGATGAGCGTAATTGGTGAATTGAGCTGCCATATGTATTTTGCGGATTTTCTGTTGTTCTGTGAAAATATCAGAACTTTGTTGAATTTTTTTTTAAATTAAATCAAATTAAATAAAAAAAATCCTTTTTTTTAATAAATCGTAATTTTAAAAAAAGGAAAAAATCTTAATATTGAAATTTTCATAAGAAATAATTATTCGATTACGCACAAATTTTACACGAATATATTAATTCTTAAAATTATGGTTCTGTAAAAAAAATCATTATAATCGGATAAAGCATGTAGGTGTTATAAGCAGAAGAAGTTAAAATAATCGTAAAATTGCGATTTTCATGAGAAATAATTATATGATTGCGCTCAAATTTCACACGAATATATCAATTTATAAAATTTAAAGTTTCTGTGAAAAAATCATTACAATCGGAAAAGCATGTTGGAGTAATAAGTCGAAGAAATTTTTTTTAAATCGAAAAAAAATCGTTAAATTGCGATTTTCATGAAAAATGATTTTTCGATTGCGCTCAAAAACGTGGCAGTTCTTAGTACAAAGATTTCGAAGGCCTCCATAAAATTTCATCGCAATCGGAGTATCGGTTTAGCCGGAATCGTGTTAAAAGTCAGACAAAAATACAGAAAAAAAAAACATTCCGGATTTTTTTCTCCAGTGTAGTGAAATAAAATCTTCGCTTCGCTCGCTACGCTCGCTACGCCATCCAACGACTCTTGAAAAGTGCATGGTACATTTAATTGATTGGATATTGCTTAATGTCTCATATTTATGCACTTTAGCTAATCGATAGGATAGGATAGAACGTCTCATATTTATGCAACTTGGCTTATCGAGACGAAGGGAGGGACGTAAGGGGTGACGCGGGTGGACAAGGGGTGGACAGGCCTGTGCTGGTCAGAACCAGCCACAAGCGTATGGGGAGAGCACCGCTGTCCCATCATCAATCCGGTCGTCTCCGTCTGTGTCATCATCAATCCGTGTTGTCATTGTCGTCGCCGTCGGGGAGGTAGTTAAAGGGAAGGGGAAAGTTCCCCGACGACGACCCAGAGCTCGTCATTAGTTTCAGGAAGTAAAACTCCCCTCTTCACGGGCCAAAGCACGTGAAGGTTGCGTGTTGGAATTTCAGGGTGTGATATAAATACGATGTGGGAAAATTTCTTGAAGATTCTTTATGATGTTAAAAATTATTGTGTCCAATGTAAATATTTAAAGCAAAATAGTGATCCAGCATACTACAATAAAAAAGTAAGAGCCCTTAGGAGGAAGTGTAGGACGGTTTACAATTAAATTAAAAAGTGGAAAGTGAATAAGCATATTTTGAATGACTTACAAGACAAACTTAATGAAGCTATGGTAGAGTCGTGGAATAGTTATATGAAAAAATATGTTAGATAAAGATGATATACAAGGTAGTTGGAATAGAATGTTTAAGTATGTAAAATAAAAGAGTGGGGTAAAGGAGAAATTCCTACTTTAAAAGGAAATGGGGGGACAGTCTATGTTAGCGATCAAGAAAAAGCAGAAGCTCTAAATAAGTACTATTCTGAAGTGTTGAAGAAAAGGAAGACGAGTGTTCATTGTTTAGAAGTTACATTAGTGGTGACTTTCGTATGACAATTAATTTTGAGAGAGTATTTAAAGGAGTGAAGAAATTGAAGAATGGAAAGGCACTAGGGGGAGATGGAGTAGATGGGCAATACTTAAAATTGGCTGGAGCATCTGTTGTTCCATATGTAAATAAAAGATTTTCCACATCTTTGAGAGATGGTTTATTGCCAGAAGACTAGAAATAGGGGATAGTTGTGCCAATTCATAAGAGGGGAGGCAAGGGAGTACTTAATAACTATATATCCGTGTCACTTACATCGGTAGGTTGTAAGATGATGGAAAGATTGGTACTAGACTATTTGATGGACATTTTGGAGGCGAAAAACGTGTGGTTTAAGTACAGCATTTATTTAGGAAAGGGTTCTATTGTGAGACTCAGCAGCTGTTAGGTTTGACAAATGGTTTGGCAAATATTTTAGATAGAGGTGGGGAGGTAGATGCAATTTATATAGATTTTGAAAAAGCGTTTGACAAGGTGCTTCATGATAAATGAATTTTAAATATTGATAGTTTGGTTTCAGATAAATGGGTTTTTAATTGGATATCGTGCTTTTTAAGGGACAGGGTTCAAAAAGTCAAAAGGTGTAATGATATTCCACCAAATTGTGTAGTGACATCTGAAATACCACAAGGGAGTGTGCTGGGCCCATTATTATTTCTTATTTATATCAATGATTTAGGGGTGGGTTTAAATGCAAAGTTTAGATTATTTGCAGATGATTTTGCTCTCTATTTGGTTGATTTGGTTGGATTGATTGGATATTGCTTAACGTCTCATATTTGTGCAACTAGGCTAATCGAGACGAAGGGAGGGACGTAATGGATGACGCGGGGGGACAAGGGGTGGACAGGCCTGTGCTGGTCAGAACCAGCCACAAGCGTATGGGGAGGGCAGGGGTTCCCCAACGTCGTGGTCGTCTTCGTCTGTGTCATCACCATCCGTGTTGTCATTGTCGTCGCCGTCGGGGAGGTAGTCAAAGGAAAGGGGAAAGTTCCCCGACGACGACCCAGAGCTCGCCATTAGTTTCAGGGATTAAAACTCCCCTAATCACGGGCCAAACCACGAGAAGTTTGCGAGTTGGAATTTGATGGCCCAAGGGGGAGAGGTAAAGGACATACGTTAGTGACCAGGAGAAGGCGGAAGCTTTTAATTCTTATTACAGGGGAGTGTTTCAGGAGAATAGGGATACAGGAGAGCGGTGGCAAGGGATGACACCCCACTCGCAATTTCGAATTGGGATATAAAGAGGGTGTTGGGCAAGATGTTTGTCGGAAAGGTTTGGGGTGAAGATTTTTAAATTGGTGGTGTTGTTGCATTAAGGTATTTGGGGGATGTATGTAGGAAGTATTTAAGAGAGTGCAAGATCCCTGAGGGTTGGAGGGAGGGACTCGTGATGCCAATTTATAAGGGGGGCGATAGACATACGATAAGAAATTATAGGCCAGTTAGTTTGACTTCAGTAGGGAGTAAAACTATGATTAGGGTAGTTGTAGACTATGTTAGGAACTCATTGGAAGGGGAGGTGTAGTTCACGGATGTTCAAAATGGTTTCAGGGAGGGTTTTTCTTGTGACACTCAACTAGTAGGATTAGGCCTGGTTCAGGATAGTGGGGATGAAAGAATGCATTCTTCCCGCGCCCTGTACCACGAGGGGGTGTAGGGGTAATCCTGGTAGGCTAGAGATGATAACGTCTTAACAACAAAATTTGTGTCCTTATAGGAGCTAAATGTGTGCTTCAGAGAAAAGGTGGTTATAAAATACGGAGAATACTTTTCGTATGAAATGGAAAAGGGCGTCCAGATGGGACCACCGCAACGAAGTAGTAACCCAACACATAAAGACAGCCATATGACCAATCAGTGCACTGTAAACGTGTTGGATAGTATGCACTCAATAGGAGCAGCTGAAAAAATAAGCAGCGAAATCTGGGTAGTTTCGCAGATACTAGCAAGATGTCGAATCCCGATGTAAAAAATCTAAAAGCCGAAGCAGGGCTATCTTACCAAGCTCTCAAACATGGATTAACAAAACTGAGAATATAGAACAGGTGATAAACTAGTAATGACATGACTTTTGTGTCCCAACTATCAGCATGTATTTTGGGGCACAACTATACTAAGCAAGTTGCAGAAATTAAAAAAAACTAAATGTCAGAATGGAATGGAATACCCGGAAAAGCTGGGGAGGGACTTCATAATGAACAGAAGAAAAAAAATTGGCCTGGCTCAACATTTTGAGGTGACCCAAGATTTTTCAAAATTTCGAAAAAAAAAAAAAAAAAAACATATTTTTGTGAGAATTGCTCTTAAATGATTTAATCTGAATAGAATGTATATAAAATGTTGAGAAAATACTTCTACAGGATTTGTGCTAGTATTTTTTTGCCATCTCTTCTTATCTGACGGGGACAAATGAACCTCGAATTCTCAAAATAAATACAAAATTTTGTAAAGCAGGGATATTGCAACCCGATTAGTTTTAATGCCGGTTTTATCTTAACTTTTTACATTTAAAAAGCTAACAAAACTGCTTTGTGAACGAAGGGAGGGACGTAAGGGATGACGCGGGGGGACAAGGGGTGGACAGGCCTGTGCTGGTCAGAACCAGCCACAAGCATATGGGGAGGGCAGGGGTTCCCCCACGTCGTGGTCGTCTCCGTCTGTGTCATCATCCGTCCGTGTTGTCTTTGTCGTCGCCGTCGGGGAGGTTGCCAAGCCAAATACCAGGTTGGCCAAACTCTCAAGAAGAAGTTTCCAACTATGACATCGCGTATACTTATTGTTACAAATTACATGTAAATCAATCATACTGTACGACTAATGTTTAACGAACACAATATTACTTTGTCCATAGGCCCATTAGCCTACTTTAGTGATTTACGTGTTATTTTGATGAGACGTTCCGATTTCTGAGGTTGGCAAATACTGAACTAGTCAGTAAGCGACTGTACCAATAAAAAATGTAAATAAATATGTTTTCCTAAAATGTAACAATTAAAAATAAATAAATACTTTGAGTGTAGTAAAATAAACTACAGTTGTAAATTTTCTGACATAAAAACACCACGTTGGGCCTATTTTATAAGTTGTAGGTGAATAATAATATTATCCCCTTAAGTCAGCTGGTACACTCACTGGAGTCACTTTAACGTCTCATATTTATGCAACTTGGCTAATCGAGACGAAGGGAGGGACGTCAGGGATGACGCGGGGGGACAAGGGTTGGACAGGCCTGTGCTGGTCAGAACCAGCCACAAGCGTTTGGGGAGGGCAGGGGCTCCCCCACATCGTGGTCGTCTCCGTCTGTGTCATCCATCCGTGTTGTCATTGTCGTCGCCGTCATGGAGGTAGTCAAAGGGAAGGGGAAAGTTCCACGACGACGACCCAGAGCTCGCCATTAGTTTCAGGGAGTAAAACTCCCCTTATCACGGGCCAAACCACGAGAAGGTTGCAAGTTGGAATTCGATGGCCCATGTCAAAAGAATGAAAGTTTGGCTTGGGCCGGGTCAGTGGTTTATAATTCAACAAAATAAGTTAAACTAGGCATAGCATTGTCAATGAGAACGTAAATTTGGCGTGAGTGGAGTCGGAAGTTAAGAATAAAAATAAGGATAAGGGCTTAGCCCTGTCAAAAAAAGCAATTACACTAGCAAAGCTAGTAAATTTGAAAAATTATTTAAAAAATGGTTAGGTATGAGCAGGCATATATCCAGTCAAATCAGTTGAAAATCTCGTAAGAAGCTGGTCGTATCGGGCAGAACCGACACGAGTCATCAACGATAATAATACCTCATAGAGCAAAAGCAAGGGAGGGAGCAGGAGAGTGAGCGACCCTGGGTGGTCTCACCAGAGATAACTCCTAGCAGGTCCTATTTTGTACCCCGCTTGTTGAAACCAGCCTAGCTAACGAATTCCCTAACCCCTAAAGGGATAGGCATGTCTGGAGAGTGCTCTAAAGCCAACCAAAGCCCAAAGTCAAAACCAGAACGGATTGAGCACAACACTGAGATGACGAGCGCATCCCAAACAAACAAGCCAGAATAAAGAGAGAAATAAACCTTCCAGTCTGGACAGAACAGACAACCTCCTGAAGTAAACAGATATGAAACAGAACTATACAGGAGCGAACATAAAAGTTTTGTTTAAACAACATATTCAGCCGTAATAATAGCACTAAGTCCATTTACTGTGGAGGCTATGTTAGAACAGAACGAAGAGCAGACACACAAAACACGTCTATCTCAAACAAGAACAACAGACTGACTGTGAAGGAGAGGAAGCCGCCTCCTTCTCTCCTAGTCAGTGAACTAGACCAATCACGGCCATGCACGCATGGAGAAGGCGTAGGCGTACGCAGCAGTTTATCTTGCAAACATGGCCGTGATTGGTTATGGTGCGAGGTAGTGGGTTTGGCCATACGATGCGCGCGCCGATCCTTTGTTGTCTAGGACTTGAAAAGATGGCATGTGTACGGTACAGACCATTCAAGTATTATTGGATATTATTATTATTGGATATTGACTCTACGTCTCATATTTATGCAACTTGGGTAATCGAGACGAAGGGAGGGACGTAAGGGATGACGCGGGGGAACAAGGGGTGGACAGGCCTGTGCTAGTCAGAACCAGCCACAAGCATATGGGGGGGGGCAAAGGTTCCCCCACGTCTTGGTCGTCTCCGTCTGTGTCATCCGTCCGTGTTGTCATTGTCGTCGCCGTCGGGGAGGTAGTCAAAGGGAAGGGGAGTTTCTTCGACGACGACCCAGAGCTCGCACATTAGTTTCAGGGAGATAAACTCCCCTAATCACGGGCCAAACCAGGAGAAGGTTGCGAGTTGGACTTTGTTGGCCCACAGACCATTCAAGAACATCAATGTAAAAATAATTTTAATTTATTTCATTATTATTTATATATATATTTTATTTCATTATTCAAATATGGCGTTTGGACGACTGAAATATCGAATTGAACAGAGTTTCAAAGTAAACCAATCTTATAACTGGTAATTAGAAGTTGTTTTAGAGTACTTAACAATAGTTTTCATGGCCTGTTAAAGACCCGGAGCTCGCCATTAGTTTCAGGGAGAAAAACTCCCCATATCGCGGGCCAAACCACGAGAAGGACACTCTGCCTTTTTATTGGACATGAAAATCCGCCAACTGGGTTCAGCGTTGAGGGTGACGTCACACCAATCGTCCACACACCAACTACCTTGCCCTACTTTATCCTGCTCGACGAATTTTTTTTTTGGCCCGGCACACTATTATTCCACCATTCTTTAACGTCTCCTCAAGGCCATCCACTGCATCATCTACATCCTTCACACCATATACTTCCTTTAATAAACAAACAAGTTTTATAAAGTTGAAGTCTAGAGATTTTGATTCATATTTTGATGTAAGTGGAATTTGTTTAATTGTCATAATATAAAGGGAAGTTTAATTTTCTCTGAATATTTTGAGCTATAAAGCATCGTCGTTGAATAATTATTAGTCACTTAAAGATGGTTTTAAAGTTTAAATTTTTGATTTATTGTTTGCTAACATGTCGTTTAGTATTGTCGCGATGTTTTTAAACCCAAAGTGTGTTTTGATGAATTGAATTTGCTGTTTCAAGAGCAGATCTCTATTTTTATTTTAAATAAAACTCATTCCGGTTTTCATATGAACAGGTTAAGTTGTGTTCACTATTTGGCGCCGGAAGTGAGGTCAAACCATCTTGACCCAAGATGGCCGTTCATTGCTCAGGATGCGATTTTCTAAAGAAAATAATCGAGGTTCTCCTCCAGGACATACAACAAGACAGAACAAATATCTATCACCTGAGAGGACTACTGGACCAAACAAGCAAACACGTGGTAAGCCTACAACAACAGGCAGGACTCTATTAACGAAGCCCAGACCTATCTTGACAAAATGATAGTGAAAATAAGGTACGGCTAACAACAGTAACCCAAGCACCTCCACTCTCTTCTTCAATAGACCTACCACAAAGAGACGCAAATAACTTCCAAACCAAACTAACCTTAGACCAAGATGGGCGTAGGCCAGGCAGCCAGCCTCAAACCATAGGCCCTGAATGGATCAGACCTAGGCCTATACATAATGGCCAGACAAAATCAAAGCCTCTGTCTGAACAGCAAGGGCCAAGGCATGAAGGGTTAGGCCTAGCCTTAGACGAAAATAGGTCTAGGCCTATGCACGACATTAGGAAGCCTACTAGGTCTTGCGGCCAGCCACAAATCAAAGGCCCAGAACAGCCCAGGCTTAGATCGGACACTAGGCCTTCTTCTGTATTTGATATTAAAACAAGAAATAGGTACCAGCCCCTAACAAACCTGATGGACGAGGATGATTATCCACCCCTAAGAAAAGCCGCAGACACGATTAAAAATTGTTCTAGGCCAAACCCAGAACCCAGCCGTGATCTTGGGCACGACCTTGAAAGTGAATGTGACACTCTTGTGATTAGCGATTCCATGTTCAAAGGATGTGAGCATATATGCCCTGAATCCAACAAGAAATACTCCCTTGAAGTCCACCCAGGGATTCAACCCCATCAGCTGCGGCAAAAATTACAGACCAAGACACAAATTCCAGAAACACATATACCAAAACAGTAAAAATACAAAATGGCACAAATTCAGTACAATCCAAGGAACCAATGCAAATCATGGACAATATTTATCAATTAATACGCACAGTCCAACAAAAATATCCCAACTCAAACATAGCCTATACAAGTATAATCTATCTCAAAGACACAGCAATTCACCTGATTGACGAGATAAACTCTCATATTAAATGGGTATGTAACACCCTTGGTGCAGTCTACATCGACACTAACCGATGGGTGTCACCCTCTAATATTTCTCACGATGGTCTCCATCCAAACAAGGAAGGCTACCAAAAATTACATGAGATAATAAACGAAATAAGTTGCACGATGCAACGGAGACCAGACCCCAAACGTCTCCCAATCTGGCAGCATAAGCCGGCCAGGCTTAGCACACACCGCAGTGCAAGAAAGAAGGTGGATACCGCAATCGTGACGTCACCAGAAGTTGCCACAGCGAGCCAGTTGCAGACCGGGACAACTGAGAGGGACACGTCCGTGATCAAGTGTCCAGCCACGGTGACCGAGTCCAGGACTTTCCAAGACGAGATCGCCCTGACGAGTCCAGCCACGGTGACCGAGTCCAAGACGGTCCAAGACGAGATCGCCCTGACGAGTCCAGCCGCGGTGACCGAACCCGAAACGGTCCAGGACAAGATCGACTCAACAACCATCTTAATCGGGTCAAATCTTATATCTACTTCTTCTCATCTTCTATCTTCACACTCTGCAACCTCTCAAATAACAGACCCAGGACTCAGTGAACCTCACAGTGACTTTGATGGATTAACAAAACCTTCCATAAGAAACCAACCTTCCAGAATTACAAAGACGAACCACAAAATTATTAACAAATCTAAATCCAAATCCCTAAATTTTCTGAACACCAGCCATCTAATAAACACAGGTAAGGATTCAAAAAAATAAGTAAGCCCCCTACTACTCTAACTCAAGATAAAGTTACAAAATCAAACAGGTCACAAGAAGAAAAAACAACCAAATCTAGCATCAACATATCTCATCAAAATATCCAATGCCTAACTACAAAAAAAAAACAATCTTGAATTGTTTCTAGAAGAACAATATCATGCAAAAAATATGGTTGACGTCCTTTGTATTTCTGAGCACTGGCTAAATGAACCAAATATAAAACAAGTAAATATTGCCAACTATGAAATTGTAACCCAATTTTGCAGAACTCTAAGCCACAAAAGAAAATAATTATTCTCGGTGACTTTCACATCCTGCTCATCGACAAATAAACTAAAACTAACAAACCTACTAGAATCCTTCAACGATACATTGACAATAAATGAATCACAAGAATTTATTCACATTATAAAACCAGCTCTACAATAGACAACATTGTAACAAACTTAGAAAGTAATAATTTCATATCAAAAGTAGTGCAAAACTACATATCAGATCACTTTACCCAATCAATAACAATTCTTTCAACACAAGAACTACCCATGACTAAAATAATCTACAAAAGAACATTCAAAGGCCACCAAATAGATACATTTAACGAAGAACTGATAGCTGTAGACTGGGACTCATTGTAAGAGGAAAAAAATCCAGATGAAAAATTAAATACATTCCACGATAATTTTCTAGAACTCTTTAATATTCACTTCCCTAAACAACGTCTAAAAATTAACCCTAACTATAAAAGCCAGGAATGGATCACAAGTGGCATAAGAAAGTCAAGGGCAAATGTAAAATGTTTGTTTGTTTTACAAAAGCATTACTCAAACAGTAGCCTAACTACAAGACCTACAAGTCAGTGTATGAAAAAACCTTAAATTTAGCAAAAAAATGCACATAAACAATAAAATTAGCACCAGTGATAACAAATCTAAGACTGATTGGAATATTATAAATAAAGTAACAAACAAAGCTCACCGTAAAAAATCCAAAAAACCTTATAAAATCGAAGTAAATAATGAAATTATTAAGGATCAACAAAAAATTGCCAAAGAATTCAATACATACTTTTCAGATATTGCGCCAAACCTCACGAAAAATGTATACAGTGATAAAAATGTAATCTTAAAAAATCTCAAAGAATCACACCTTAACACTACTCACTCAATCTACTTCTACCCAATTTCCACAACTAATATAATTAAAACAGTAGACCAACTAAAAAATAAAAACTCAAGTGGCTTAGACGATGTGCCAATCACACTTATAAAGAAATGCATAACGCACATAGCAGACCGGCTTTGCCTTATTTTTAATGATTGCATATAGAACACGGCTTTTTTCCAGAGAGACTAAAAAATGCTAAAATCATTCCCCTCTTTAGAAAAGATAGCACAATGAATCTTAGTAACTACAGATCCATATCTCTTCCTCCGGCATTCTCAAAATTTTTTTAAAAATTGATATTTGAAAATATCATTAACTTCTTAGACAAAAACATTCTACTATCCGAACATCAAAGTGGCTTCCGGAAAAACCGATCCACAAGTACCACAATAAATAACCTTATTCAACAAGTTATAGATGCACTTGAGAAAAACGAACCAGTCTTAGGTATATTTTATGACATGTCCTAAGCCTTTGACAAAACTGGAATTTTATGGATTCCGTGGCTTGCCTCTCAAGCTCATGGAGTCTTACCTCTCAAACCGTTACCAAATAACTGAAATCTCAAGCACTATCAATAATAAGGAAATAACATACCATTCAAAACCCCGAAAAATTGTATGTGGAATACCTCAAGGGTCTATCCTTGGCCCAGTAATGTTTTTTCTGTATTCAAACGACCTACCATTCACAATAGAAAACATTGAACTATTTGCCGACGACTTTACCAAACTGATTAAAGGTTTGACCATTGATGACATTTCAGACAAAGCAAACAAGAGTGCAGAAGTCACTAGTAATTGGTTCAACAATAATAAACTAATCTCAAATTCAGAGAAAACTAAATTTTTGCAGTTTCACCACAAAAGCAAAAGTTAAGTCATCAACCGAGTCACAGAGATAAAAAATAAAACAAACAACTCTGTGTTTTCACCTTCAAGTCACGTAAACTTTCTTGGTATCATAATGGATGAAAACTTTCTTGGTATCATAATGGATGAAAACCTTAACTGGTCAAAGCACTGCAATAGCTTGATACCAAAACTAAACTCGGCCTGTTTCACCATCAGATCGATAAAGGCTCACTCAAGCTTAAGGACAGCAAAACTGGTGTACTGCTCCAATTTTGAATCCCAAATAAGATACGGTGTTACCTTTTGGGGATTGTCACCTGACACAAAAAATATATTTATTATCCAAAAAAATGCCCTAAGATCAATATGTGGCCTCAGATCACCAAAAAATAAACCCAGACCACACTGTAGAGAATTCTTTATTAAACATAAAATTTTGACTTTTTTAGCATATATATTCTTGAAGCATCCACCCTTGTAATAAGATAAAAACCGGTTCTAATGCACCATCTCTCAACAAACATATCCATACCCACAACACACGACAAATTAACAAAATACCGTATATGTAACTCAGCACAAGACAAATTTTACACAAAACAACTCAATGTACATAAATTATAAGATTTTTAATAAGTTACCTACAGATCTGACCAACATAGAAAATACTGACACATTCCGCACTAAGCTAAAACAATTACTGGATGAAAAAGCATACTACTATCGCTCGAAGAATTCTTCGCAGATACATTATCTTAGTCGAAGTCTACAAGCTTAAAAAAAAAAATGTTTCTACTAGGCCTTTTTCTTAATTACAAATATTAATTACAATTTTATTGTATTCTCTAAATGTGTAAAGTTAAAATGAATAGTATAGTTTAAAATAGTATAGCATAGTTTCACGACTGTTATTTTTTAATTACAATCATAAATGTACTTTCCACATACCTTTCAAACCAAGGGTCAAGATCATTACTTGTATGTCCTGTGTATACATTGTAAATCATGGAAATAAAGCTTTAAATCAAATCAAATCAAAATCAAACATCACTGTGAACACGCACGCACTTGTTCTGACATTGAGCTTAGAACAAACGACAGGTGTTGTGCAAGGAGCTCTGGGTCGCGTTGGGATCATCTCACCATGAGACTGTTCAACACTTCCGCCGATGTGATTAGTCTCTGAGACGAGAGAAGTGTGAGACTAATCGCTTACCACGCTCTAACAGGTTGTGATGTGATACCTCATCGAAATTCAACGGTAGAGGCAAGAAAACTGCGTGGTCATCGTGGATAGCCAGTGAAGAAGTGACGTCAACTTTTTCAACCTAAATAAACAGACAGTCTGTTGAGGATGTAGCGTCACGGTTCATCTTTATAACAGGTATGATGGTATAGATAAAAACACCTATAGTAGGCTAGATTAGTAGTCACCAATACCTCCGTACAGGCGCGAGCGTAGCAAATTGAATCTCTAAGTCGCCATCTTGAATATAACTTGTTTTTAATGTTGACATACAAACAGGCATTTATAAAGTCTACAACAGCAGTGGCGGATTTTACAAAGTGCAAGTGTGACAATCACATACCTGATCAATCAGGAAATTTTAGAAAAGAGGTACAAACCGAATTAGCAGTGCGCGGGAAATAGTCGAGCTGTTTGGCTGGCGAGCCTGTGTGGTCTTGCAGTTCGAGACTCATAAACAAACATATACAATGTGTAGTAGTATCTTATAAATTAGGTATATAAAATCGTACAAAAAATACAAAACAAAAACTTTAATTTTGCTTTAGAAATTGTCCCGAAAAAACCACATCAGTCTAAAATAAAGTGAGAACTCACCTTGTTCATTAAACAATTTAGGACTCTTTTAGCTGCGTATCTCACCGTTATTTTGAATACAAATTCACATTAGAACGCTTCCCCCAAAAACTATTTCTTCATTAGAACGATCGGGGTACCAACCCAAATTTGCTATAAAAAACTTTAACATTGTTTGATTACCAAAAAAAAAAAAGTGTTATTTTTTTTTCAAAAAAGGGAAAAACCTTACCAGGATGGGAAAAAAAAAAATTTTTATTTTTACCCCCCCAATTTGAAAAAAAAAAAAAAAAAAATGAGTTTGAAATCTTGATTCCTCTTTGGGGCCTGGGTTGGGGGGGAGAAAACAAAAAAAATTTACCATTTCAAACTTATTTATCATTAATCAATTTTTCTATTCAAATTTTGACAGGTCCCCAACCCCCCAAACAAAAAAAAAAAAAAAAAAAAAAAAAAACCCAAAAAAAAACAAAAAAAAAAAAAAACAAAAATTTTTTTTTTTTTTTTCCCCTTAAAAAAAAAAATTCATTAAAAAAAAAAAAAAAAAAAAAAAAAAAAAAAAAAAAAACCAAAAAAAAAAAAAAAAACAAAAAAAAAAAATTTTAAAACCCAACAAAAACCCGCAAATTGGGCCCCTAGCGGCCGAGCCGGGAGATCGCGAAGTTTACGACTCCGTCCAGAGGCGCGCACACCCTGGCGAGTAATGGAGAAAATATCGCTGTGTCCTTGCCGATGCCCCCGTAAGAGAATTTAAAAACTGCTGGCTCGCGCCCCGTCCCGTTGGGTTCTCCATCTCAATTCATTGTTTAATGGGGCAGAGATTAAAAAGGGGTGCCACAGTATTAACGTTTTAAAAGATTTACCTAATTCGCAGGAAGTGCAATGCACCCAATAGTCAGGCATTAGGAGGATTTTTTTGATTTATGAATGATGAGTGATGATTAAAAATGTGTATTATATCAAAAGTGAAAAGGGGAAACCCTTTAAATTTAAATTCGGTCCAAAAGGAAATTAAACATTGTCTTAAATCGTAAACGTTCAAGCATTTTAGTGATGTGAATGCAAATAGTCAGTAAGTATTGATGGGCTATTGAAACAGTGACATAGGCTGATTGGTTTTTTAGTGTAAAAAACACCTTTTATACAGATTTAAGTGACAATGGGTAGCTTAGTAGGGAAAAAAAAACGTCAAAAAAAAAAGAAAACAAACGTTCAAAAGCACAAGTGAGACGAAGAAAAAGGGACGTGGCCTGCGATTTAAAGGCGGGTAAGGATGTCTAGGGTGACTGATTGTTTTTATTGTTAACACCGCCCCATAACGGGAAGGGTGGGCCCAAGTAGGGTTATGGACCCCGTACCGCCTACCCCCTACACGGGGACATGGGCATACAGCATAATGAACAGGTATGGACTATCCAAAATAAAAAAAATCAAAATTAATGTAGAATTTCACTTATTACTTTGAATAAAAAGTTACTATTTTAAAAAAGTAAGAATTTTACACTTTTAAACAGTGCGAAATTTAATAAAATTGAATCATAATCATTATGAAGGGTGTGTTCAATACCGAAATTATTAAAGGGCGTATCAGAACAGCACCAGTAAAAACACGTCCAGCACCTCCCCCAGGTGTTTCAAAATTTGAGACAAAGCTGGGAGGGGATCCTCACCCCGATAGATGAACAAACAGGTGGGGTTTTTAAACAGTTTGACATAATTTTTTTTCATTCTGGAAAAATCCCCCAATACAAACGATCTACGCACAGAAATTATTAAAAAATTTTTGTTATCAAAAAAATAAAAATTTCACAGTGGGGAAGTAATATTTTTAAAGACGATTGGAACAGTCAGCGGAGACCTGTTTTCGCGGGTTGGTCGAAGAAAGGGCCGTTGCAAAACTATTTTGACAAAGCCACATTTCAGTTTAGCGAGCGACGTTCTGTGCGATGATTGCGTAAATTGACGGAGATTTGGGACCTTGGTTTGGGACTAAAAAATGAAAATTGCATTTTTTGAAGGTTTACCCAAGGGTGTTTTTTGCCAAAGTCATTTTTTTGATATGGATTTACTCCTCGCACATAGGGCTACTTTTTGTACTAGCTGTAAACAGAACATTCTATACTAGAAGGGGTACACACAAAAGAATGAGAAGGTGGGGGAAGTAGAAAAATTTTTGTAGGTACTACATAATGGGTCACGGGTGCAAATTTTTCCGTTGTTTTTCGTTAAAATTGTGCACGTTTCAGATAGAAATTGACAAAAATAATATTTTTTCGGATGTATCACAACAGCACTAACAGCGAACGCAGTCCGGCACCTCGCCAGGTGGCCAGGCAGAAGCAGAAGCCCTCATCCCGAACCTAGATCAAGCGGGTGTGGGTTTTAAAAATAGTTAGCTAATTTTAAAATAGACCATGTACAACATAATCATTGATTGAAAAACCCCGAGATGAGCATTGCATCAAAACATTTTCCCACCATTCCCCGACCTTGTGCTTTCAAGTATTTTTCACTTTCAAGTTGCGACCCCGCGAATTAAACAAGTGTGCTGCTAGTTTTAAAAGATCATCATAATTTTTGTTTATAGTACAGCAAAACCCCCGCTAAGTCCGCCCGTACGCCCCCCCCCCCCCCCCCCGCCCAGAACACAATCAAACAACCCGCCGCACTTGCATGGACGAGACCTAAACGCTTTTCTGAACTCAATCGTTATAAAGTTTTATATCAACTTCTTATTTTCTTTTTAGTGATATTTGCCCAATAGTCAAGAGCAAGTGAGAAACGAAAGCCTGCCAGATATTTCCCCTCCTTCCCGAGTGGAAATATTACGTTTAAATAGAAGTTGGAAGGGCGACGATAGCTAAAATAGCTACCCCTTAGCAATGACAACCGTCGTCCCAGGCAAAACATGCATACAGGAAAATAGTTTTTTTAAAAAGAGCCCGTTTAGGTTTGTAAGCCATCATTTATGAAGCGTTATTGTAGCAGACTACGTTCGCAGAACGTGTTGTGACTCAGTGTTGTGAAATTATCTGATAAAATTTGTTTTTATTTTTTATTTATTTAGATAAGTTTATGGTTTTTCTTTTTTTAATTTTTACATAAAATAAATCATCTTTCCTAAACGTAAACTTTAGATAAATTTTTTTACATAAAAAAAATTAGGTAACAATACTTTTGAAAAAAAAAAAAACTTTTAAATAAAATTTCTTTCAGTTTAAACATTATGCCGGATATTTGAAAAAGGGGGCAAAAAATTTGGGAAATAACTTTGCTTTTTCTGTGATAATTTTTTTTTCTATATTTTTTAAACGAGATAAGTTTTTTCAGTTTTCTTTTATCTTATTAGAAAATTTTTTGGGGGTTTCTTTTCCTAGATAAAAAAATTTTTCTTTTGCACAACACTGGCAAAATTCGTCCCACCCTTTTTTTGAAGCTTTCAATCTTTGATTTGTTTTTCACTGTGTCCATAGGGATGGCAGCTGGTTTTCTTAGTGGGTGTTGTTAGGAAATAGGTAATAGTTTGATTGTATATTTTCAGGAATTAAAAAACAACAAACAATTTTTGTTTTTTTGAGAGTGGGTCTTGGAGCGCAAAAGGGAATTTTTTTTGGCCACATTTCTATTTTTAGTTTTTTAAATTTTTAAAAATAGCAAATAATATGTAAGTGTATATGATTTTATTATCATCTAAAGCAATAATTTTATAAATAATAATATACAATCAATAAGTACTCATTGTAAGTTTAATGCGTGAAAATATTCGTGAGGCCTAGCTTTGAAATATTTTTTAATGACAAGCAATTATTATATTTTATTCATTTTTTTTTCAGAGTTTGACTAAGTTTTTGTTTTATTTAAAAATTTTGGATATTCGGTTTAGTTTTAATTTCGTTGACATTTCAATTTTTTGTAAACTTTTTTTGTAGAAATTTGATTCCTATATTTTTCACCACAATTTTGATAATTTAGGTAGAGAGTTGGAAATATATAGCGCACGTGTGTTAAAAAATGTGTAAAGATTATTGTTTTTTTGGTTTAGTAGGGGCGTGCCTTGGACATGTAAAATATTGTGTCCTGCACTCTAGGTTCAAAACCTTTTTTAGAAAAATGTAAGCATTTTGGGGTAATATTAAAAAATGACTATAATATGGACCCGCAAAATTTGTTTTAAATAAAGCCTCCCCGTTATCTGTGTAACATAAAATAACACTACTTACTGAACTACAAGGTAATACCAAAGTCTTATGGTAAATGTCAAAGGATATTTTTTTATAGTTTTAAATTTGACGTGGTTTTTGAAAAAATTTCTATTTATTTTTATTGTACAATATTTCTTCCATGGTTTTGCTCCCTGTCGCCTAACGTTTTCACAATGAGCAATTAATTTTCGCCATTTTGTTATAAATCAAATAAAATAAAAAATTGAGAAGACATCTTCTTCAGCTTAAGGGAATTATTTTTACAAAAAAATTGAAAATTTCAATTGATGTTTTAATATAGAGAAGTAAAAGGGTATATTGGTTCCAATGATAATTGAAACGTATTCATAATAAATTACAATAAAAAGCTCAGAAGAAATTAATTTTTTGTTTTTTATGATCGTTCCCTGTCTCCTGGGCCCCCCAGCAAGGAATGCGCGAACATCGCCTAAATATGAGCTCGCGGGCCCTTTTCCCTCCGCGCGGCGGTAGCATAGACTACCAGTGACTTTACTCGACGAAAGCCGGGTCCCCCTGCCGCGGGCCCATCGGGCCCGGAGGGGTGGGGGGGGTGGAGGGAAGACTGATCACTCGCACTACTTGTGATAAAATTTTTAAGAAAAAACGATTTTTTAGGGGGGGGGAGCTCCACCTTAATTTCATTTAAATTTAAGGTTTGAAAAAATGGGAGTATGCAATGCGAAAGTGCGCCAACTTTTCCCCCCTAGGTAGACACTTTAAAAATCTTTCAACCGCCCGTACTGCGGGAAAGCGCCGCCAGCAAAAGCCGAGCAACGCCCTTTCACCCCCGCCCCTGCCGCCAAAACCCTGGCAGAGTTTTCCCCCGCCGCCCCCGCCCCGGTCGCGCCCCCCCAGATTGGATTGGGATATTGCTTTAGTCTCAATTTATGAATTGGCTAATCGAACGAAGGGAGGACGTAGGGACGACGCGGGGGGACAAGGGGTGGACAGGCGCCGGGCGGGCAGAACCAGCCACAAACATAGGGGAGGGCAGGGGTTCCCCCATCGGGTCGTCTCCGTCTGTGCTTCAACCGCCGTGTTTTCTTTTTCGTCGCCGCGGGGAGGGGGGTCAAAGGAAGGGGTTCCCCGACGACGAGCCGGGGCCGGCCAAAAAGAGGAAACCCAGACCCTTCGAGACGCAACTGGCCCTCACTGGGCCGGGAGAGGGCAACCACCGCCGCCCGCTACAGCCCACGATCCGCCCCCCACAAAGTCAAAACAAAGCTGAACAGCAAATACAACTTCACGGACTCCAGACGAGACGGAAAAAGAGGGGGAAAATTTTCCGGGGGTCCCTGGAAATTATCGAGGAGTCCAGGTCGATGCCTAGTGAGAAACAGTTGCGCCAGCTCGCGACAGTGCCAGCCCGTCTGACGCCGATCCCCGACTCGCACCCCCCTAGTTCCAGGCCGACCGTTCGCCAGGCAAGACAACGGAAGTGCGACGAAATCAGTGTCGATCAGATGTGGTCTTTGAAGGAACTCAATGCTAAATTGTCGGTCATTCAAAATGTCCAACGTATAAGACATTCTAAAACCGAGGAAATCTCCAAACCTACCCCGATGGAGGCTAAATTGCGAAAGCAGTACAGAAGTGATAAAGAACAGTATGACAAGCTTTTCGGAACATTGCCCTCAATTATTCCAACTGTAAATTTGTCTTAATCTTGTTAATTGTTTTTGCATATCTCAACAATAAATATTGTTTTAATGTCGGAGAATGATTTGTTAGTTTTATTTTTGCAAATGACTATACCTTATTGACATTTCCTGAATTTTATCCAACATTTTCAAGATAGATTGATTTGATATTGCTTAACGTCTCATATTAATGCAACTTGGCTAATCGAGACGAAGAGAGGGACGTAAGGGATGATGTGGGGGACTAGGGGTGGACAGGCCTGTGCTGGTCAGAACCAGCCACAAGCATACGGGGAGGGCAGGGGTTCCCCCACGTCGTGGTCGTCTCCGTCTGTGTCATCATCCGTCCATGTTGTCTTTGTCGTCGCCGTCGGGAAGTAGTCAAAGGGAAGGGGTTCCCCGACGACGACCCAGAGCTCGCCATTAGTTTCAGGGAGTGAAACTCCCCTATTCACGGGCCAAACCGCGAGAAGGTGTCGAGTGGAAAGTTCCCCGACTACAACCCAGACCAACTAGCTGTTTTGGATATTCTATTAACGAGAGGAAATATACCAGGCCACGCTCGTAAAACCACTCATACCAACTAGTACCTGCATAAAACATCCCATCACCACCCTCCACAAAAAGTCTGTATAAACACGCATTTAACCCGCGCTAACCGTCTGTCAGACGAAGCAAGTTTAGAAAGGGAAAAGGTTTTACTCAGAGAAGCATTGAACATGCACGTAAAAAC